>CM042192.1:2968007-3049856 GCA_023539305.1 Ilex asprella
ATATATATATATATATATATATATAATTAGACCAAAAAGAGGGGAATATAAATAAATTAAGAATAAGTTGAGAATTTTTGTATTAACAACCCTACCCTATAGAAACAGAGACGAGGTTGGCATTGCGAAATCATCTCCCTAGTAGTAGGAGAAATTCTGGAAGCTCGCTCTCTCACACACACAGTCTGACGGAGTATGGGGAAGCTGAGATCTTCTTATTATGCTTCTTCTCGTTCAGTCTGTATTGTTACATTTATGACATATTCTAGCTATATATTCTCAAATCTGACAAGTGTAGAGGGGTTTGATTCTCTGTTGCAACTCCCACAATCTGTGTCTTTTAGAAACAGAACCAGATCAAGGAGAGTTCTTTATGTCAATGATTATGGTGCCATAGGGGATGGTCTCAATGACGACACAAAGGTACCTCAAACATTATTATTTCACTACTTTTAGCAGTGTTTACATCGAACGTATATCAGGTGTTAATTGCTATATGTTTTGTTTCTGATTTATAAAATGGAGGTTCTTTTACTTGTTGAGATGTATTATAGTTTGGAGAAGATTAGGGGTACTTTGTGATGCTTTCGGGAGTTTAAGCGATTAGAATAATACCCTTTTGTTGTCTTCGAGTGATATTGCGATTGCCCGTAGAAATTCAGTGTCAATTGGAGTGGTTCTCTTTTACTATTGGAATTATCAAGCATTGGTACTGAATTTCTAATATGGGCTTATTACTTGTTCTTAATGAATGACTAGTTCATCACTAATGTCAAACATAAATATCTTAATTTATGATAAATGAGATAATTTTGAGAACCCTTTTGCCAGAACTAATCAGAGCAAGATAGCATGTACTTTTGTATGGTAAAGAAAATTATCTCCTCATCTCATTTTTCTTCTATGTCATTAGGCTTTCAAAGATGTTTGGAAGATAGCTTGTTCTTCATCATTACGGGTGAAAATTGTACTTCTTGCTGGAAATTCTTATTTGGTTAGACCAATTGATTTTGCTGGTCCTTGCCGCTCAAAGTTGACTTTAAGGGTAAGAACCATGTTTAATTTACTTAGGTTTCTGTTAAAACATACTTTGTTTAATGGGTGCATGATTACCGTTGCAATTACTGTAGATCTCTGGTGCTATTGTTGCTCCTAAAGATCCTGACATCTGGGATGGACTCGATACACATAAATGGCTCTATTTTCATCGCGTGAAGTACCTCAAAGTAGAAGGGGGAGGGACAGTGAATGGCATGGGCTGGGAATGGTGGGCACGGTCTTGCAAGATTAACATAACTAATGTAATGTTGTCTTGCATCTCTAAATCTATATGTCCATGTCAAGTTTTCTGCCCCTATATCTGATATCTAAAACTAGCTTCAATTCATTTGGCAGCCATGTCGACATGCTCCAACGGTCAGTGCTGTTTTGTTCTATTAACAGTACAATAAGTTTCAGATTTGTTTTATTGATGCTTGCTTTTGTTATGTGTTCCAATGTCATTCTTCATACTTACCAAAAATGTAATAGAAGTTTTTTTGTTCTTGCTATGTTGAACTAATTACACTGCAGGCCATGACTTTCCATAGATGCAAGAATTTGATAGTCAGGAATATTATGATGGTAAATAGTCAACAAATGCACATGTCATTCACTCACTGTATTCGGGTTGTGGCATCCTTTCTAAGAGTCTTAGCACCTACTGCAAGCCCTAATACCGACGGAATCCACATAAGCGCATCTACTTATGTTGAAGTCAAGGATAGCATTATTAGAACAGGTTGGTTGTTCTATAGAAGGGTTCATGTTCAGCTGTGCCACTTTCTATGTTTAAAAATATGCATGGGGTCATGTATGTTTTCTATTTTGGTTTGTGCCCGACTGCCCGTGGCAAGTTGCACTTAGAAAGAAGGGTATTATATACTTGCTGTTTGGTTAATTTATTTGTGGTTGCAACTTTATAAACTCAAAATGCTCTTAGGAATGTTGGTGGATCCTGTAAGTATGAAAATCGCTTTTAGAAGTTTAACATGAGAGCCACAAATAAATCTAGTTCACAATGAGAAGGGCTTATGGTTTCTTTTTTTTTGGGAAGGAAGGGGGGGGGGGTTTCGAAACACATGTCCTGAAAAGTTTACAGAACTAGCAAGAGACCATTTAAAATCTTTCTTGAACTGGAGATAAGACTATCAATGAGCAAGGATGTGGGAAGACCCTTTCTCGCTTCCAATGCCAATTAGGTATTTTTTTTGCCAATTAGGTATTTCAGTGCAAGAAAGTAGCTACATTTCAAGAATGTTATTGATGCAATGAATCCATCTATGACTGTGGTCCATCATGCACCCTTGCTGGAGGCCCCAGGTATTCAAATGCCTCTGAAGGCAAAATGTTATTTAGATGTTCTCTCGTTCTTTCAAGTTCCAGGCTGGCTTAGCCAATGCCATGATATGACACCTTTAGAAAAAAAAAAAACATTCACAATGGTGACAACCGTATCTTATCTAATTGTTTTTTGGCGACAAGAGGAAAAGTTTTCCATTTGCTTTGCATTTTCTTGGTGTTGTGTTTTATGTACTGGCACTTGGATGTTAAATTAAAATTCTTAGAAGTTGGAAGGGTAACCTTCCAGATCCTTTTTTCCAGTTGCTCCTCTGTTTTTGCTAAGTTTTGGTTTTCTTGTTACCAATCTTTATATGATTACCTGAATCTTGGATTGACTTTCATAATGTGTTAGAGAATCTGGTCTTCTACTGAATTGTTCATAAACTCGCTCCAGGGGATGACTGCATATCTATAGTCAGCAATTCCTCAAGAATTCGTATCAGAAACATTGCCTGCGGACCAGGCCATGGCATAAGGTAAAATATTTTCAACTTTCAATTACTTGGAAGTCGGTAACTAATGGTCTGTCCCTAGCAGTATTGGAAGCTTGGGAAAATCAAACTCCTGGGATCAGGTGCACGATGTTAGTGTTAAAGGAGCAATTATCTCCAACACCGAGAATGGGTTGCGGATCAAATCATGGCAGGTAATCTTGTTTACCACTCTTTTTCAATATGCGCGTGAGTGTGCATGCACCACGTATTCACTATCTGTTAGAGAAATGATTTTGTTGGTACTAAATGCAACAAACTCCCGTCCCCCCTCTTGATTAGGGAGGTAGTGGTTTCGCCAGAAAGATTACTTTTCAGAACGTGAGGATGGAAAATGTCTCAAATCCCATTATTATTGATCAATATTACTGTGATTCACTACTGCCATGTCCAAACCAGGTAAGGACTTCGCTCCAAAGTTTGAGTTTTGAGTGTGGATGATATAAAGCATTAATTTCAGGGAAAGAAAACAATGCAAGGGATAGAATGTAGTGCTTTCCCCTTTTCAAGGCTTCTGTGTGCATGCTTGCTCTTCCCCTACCCATCCAAACAAAAAGAACAAAGAAAATGCTTCAAGTAAGTCAGGTTGTTTTTGGTAAAATTCTGAAACTGAAGCCCTTCGTCTTTGGTGCACTAGAAAATATTACTTTCCCCATTTTGAGTGCTTAATCCACTTTTGAGGGACATGAAATTCTATTTTTTTCTTCTAATGGAGTCATTTCTAGTGAACCAAGTTAAAACTTATAAAATTCTATTACAAATATAAATGTGTAATTGTTATTCCGATTAAGTTGGCACCTTATTTAGCAGCACATAGACAACTTTTTTTTGGTTTCGTAGTGAAACCCTAGATTGGGGCCCATGCCAAAGTTTCATTAATATAAAGACGTCAACTGTATCAGGGAAACTGCCCAAATTCAGTATCCAAAGTGAAATAGTTAATGATGTATGTTAAGTGTAATAGAATTTTAAACATTAATTATGCAATGAGACTGCAGACTTTGGCTGTTAGTGTTGAGAATATATCCTTCATGGGCATCAAAGGAACTTCAGCTACAGAGGAAGCAATACGATTTGCTTGCAGTGATAGCTCCCCATGTCAAGGGATATATTTAGAAGATATTCAACTTGTATCATACTCTGGGGAAACTACAAGGTCTTTTTGTTGGGAAGCCCATGGTACAAGCGCTGGACTGATATACCCCCCTCCTTGCTTCTCATGTGGTGAAAGCATCATCGAGCAGAGAGTTCCTTCTAGCTCTGTTATTTGGTCCATTTAACAATTGCTTCACTTTCCTGCATGCAGAAAAGACAACCATTTATGATCTAACCCCACTAAAGAAGAGAGTCCAGATGCAAATTCCTACAGCGAATGTTGGTTATATTATCTGCTGATTATTGTTGTATATGTACCCTATACGTAACTGTTAAATTCAGATAGTATTCATATTTTATTAATTGAGTAAAACCTCTGTTTGTATATCTGATGGATGCCATCCAAAACTACTGAAGTTTTTCTGCGGAGTAGAAGAAAATAAAAACAAAGGACACTGTTGTGAAGAAGGAAGAGAGTAATATGGAAAATCTGCATTCCATGTTTCCTTATATTAGATCATGTGATGGTAGCAAATCACTAAGGGGGTGTTTGGCAAGTCATGGGTGGACTGGACTGGCTTGGATTTAAATCCCAAACCAGTCCAGTGAAATCCCAATAGGTCGGATTTGTAGGGGGATAAAAATAATTTGTTTTTTCCAATCACCAAAAAAATTACAAGAAGCAAAAGGGGAAAACCCTATACAAACCTTCTTCAAAATATGTAAAAAAAAACAAAACTTCTCTTAAAAAGAAAAAAACTATACAAAATCCCTTTATAAAATTCTATACAAAATCCCAGTGCTTGCTTTCAATGTCATCAATGGTGGATCACATGCAGGAAACAAACTTGCTATGCAGGAATTTATGATTCTTCCTGTTGGAGCTTCCACTTTTAAGGAGGCCATGAAGATGGGTGTGGAAGTATTTCACCACTTGAAGGCTGTGATCAAGAAGAAATATGGTCAGGATGCAACAAATGTTGGTGATGAAGTTGGCTTTGCTCCAAATATTCAGGACAACAAAGAGGGCCTTGAGTTGCTTAAGATAGCCATTGCTGAAGCTGGTTACACAGGCAAAGTTGTTATTGGAATGGATGTTGCTGCATCTGAATTTTACGGAGCAGACAAAACTTACGATCTGAACTTCAAAGAAGAGAAAAATGATGGATCACATAAGATTTCGGGGGCTCAGCTTAAAGGCATGTACAAGTCATCTGAACTTCTAAACTTCTAATCTAAGAATCGATGGACATGTTTTTATCTTATCAGGAAAAAAAAAAACTTAAACACAGCATTGAACAAAAACAGAGCAATGCAAATAGAGCACCAAACAAAAAACAGAGCACCGAACAACGACCCATGACATTGCTCAAGAACGTCATCACAAATGACCCTTGTCCCCAGTTCAAACCAAAAAAAATACCATCCCTTTTCATTTTTATTGCATAAACATTAACATTTTTTTTAAAGAAATCAAAATTTATTTCATTTTTCAAAAAAAAATTACAAGAAGCAAATTATTCAGTTCACATAGCTTTTGCATTAATTATCCAGGAACCAAGACTTACCCAGATGAGAAAAAATATGAAGCACCAAGATTTTTAGCAAATTTTAAACTAGGATCAAAATAGAATGTGATCATAGTTGACAGAGATAGAGAGTGTTGCCAATTCATGAACTTCATCTAAAATCATTTTCTCTAATCCAACAGCTTCACCAATTCCATAATCAAGTTAAAAAATATTTACCAAGACCATCAAACATCCAAGAATTCAAACATACATAAATATATAAGAGTATATGTTAGTTTAAATACACAAACAAATTAGGGGGTGGCAAACCAGTAGCACCAATTTATACAGACTGAATTTTCTAATTTTTTTTTCTGGTTTGTATCCATGGCTACAAAGCCCGAAGAGAGAGAGAGAGAGAGGGGGGCATACCTTCGTTTGTGAGGGGGGGCCGGCGGGAGAGCGCCGTTCACTTGTGAGCGGGGACCTTGGGTTAGCGCCGTTCGTAGCAAAAGGGAACCAGTGGTGTGAAAATGGAAATAAGGGAATAAAAACCCTAGTTTTATATTGTACAAGGGTATTTAGGTAAATATGTAGCTATCCTGTTGGCTTCTCTAGCAATCCCAAACTTCAGGTGGGATTTAAAAATCCGGTTCAGAGGGGATATGTGTCCCCAAAACACATGGCCCGATTTTTTGAAGACAACGAATATCTCCTCTTTAATTGTCTTGCCAAATGTAGGATAAGTGGGCCCTTGGATATTTTTAGTCCAATCTCCCTCACTATCCACCTTTATGTTGCGAAACAAACACACCCTAAGTGATTGACATGCATGTTTTCAAAGATTGGTTAAACTAGCTCAAGTCCTTTTTATTTTGGCAATGCTTTTGTGGGGATTTGAATTGAGCGTTGTTAAGCATAAATGAGACTCTGAATAAACAATCTGAAGATCAACACTAGTCTGAAAGTGAGGAAGCAGCTCCCTGTTTCTCATTACACAAGAAATCTAGTTTCTTTGGGCCTACTAAATCCACTATTTTGAGTGTGTTGCCAAGTAAAAGAAAGAAATGGCTTGTACACGAAAGAGACTCTTAAAAATGGAGGAGCTTCATCAAAATGGGGACTGGCTTGCAAGTGAGGCTAAGTTGATAAGGACTCAGAATAGGTACAGACTATCCACCATAGAAAGTCAATGAAGTCGTTTGGAGTCTCAAAAGGTAGCGTTCAAAATTTATTAGAAATCTTTCAAGGAATACATCTCAATCTGTATGAAGTGAGATGATCTTCAATGAGTACAAATTTTCCACTGCAATCAACCAAAAATTGTCCTAGTATCTAACATACTCAATTGCAGTTAGAAGAAACACTAAGTTCATCACAAAATATCCCATGAGCTAGTGAACACCCAGCTTGGGGGACCCAACAGCAAGAGGCAAGTCCACATTCTCTATAGTCCTAAAAGTTCTTGAGACCATCTTGTCAACATAGAGAGTTCCATCTAGATGATCACATTCATGCTGCAAAATACGGGCCTGCCAGCCTGAAGCAACAAGTTTGATTGGCTGTCCATCTCGACCAAAACCCGTAACCTCAACATCTAGGTATCGCTCCACAACTGCTCTATATCCGTCAACACTGCAAAATACATCCGAACACAATAAAAATAATCAAGGGTCCAACATATTACCATTAGATTGCTGCAGAAACTAGTTGCCTGCATGTTATTCTTACCTCAAGCATCCTTCAAAAAACAGAGCAGTTTTGTTGCCCTTCTTTTTAAGCTTTGGATTCAGAATAACCTGCACTAAAAGAACCATAGATTATGATATTAAGGAACAGTGAGGCGTCAATTATATATAAAATGTATCATTGCATACCAAAAGATCAAAAGGGTGCCGATCCTGTGCTTCTGACTCTTCCTTCGTTGAATAACTAATATATTCTTTTGTGTCTTCGATAACAATTATCTGTCAAGGTGGAAATGGCAAAACCTGCCAATTAAAAATGGGTTTTTCATATATCATAACATGTCTCATTTTATTGGAAAGATAGCATGCCGTCAATTGAAACCGTTCTTCATCAAACTTCTGAGAATAATTACAACAACTCTAATGCAGATTCTAGGTAAAGAGTAACCACAAAGTCTCACTTGGATAAAGATTTTTCCAACCACCAACATCATCTACCACAAATTTTTCAAAACGGCCACAGAACATAATCTCTTGTTCGATGTTTCTGTTTTCTGCGTGCTAAGAGTTATTTTCCCAATGTACCATTGGATGCAACCATAAAAAGTACTCTTAGATTGAGTTTGAAAGCATTGAATAGAGGTCTTAAAATTACAACCAGGGAACATTTAGTCCAAAATTTGAACTAATTTTTACCTAATTGCATTCCAAGGGCATACCTGCCACACTTAACTCCAATTTTCACTCTCTTCTATAATATTACAACAAGGCTAAATGAAAGAGAAACAAAACGAAGGGGCCAGACCATGATTCTAAGTTCAAACCTTGGCATTTCCTTGGGCCAGCCCACGAGAGAATTAATCGGAGAGAGAATAAATCGAGGTGAGGTGGGCATAAAGCAAGGTCAAACTTTATACTGTTTACATTATGTTAATCTAATTTATAACAAATAATATTATGTTTACATAATGTCACTAACTTATAACAAGTCAATGTTATAAATGTCCAAAAAAAAAAAACTACGAATGTGCACTGCACAAAACTATATTTTCATGGTAAAAAGAAAAAAAACCAACCTTTAAAGGGATACCAATCTGAGGAGCAGCAAGACCAACCCCAGGTGCTTTCCTCATTACCTTCACCATATCATCTATGATCTTCTGGATCCCTCAGACCCGATTTCTTCGGGTGAGACCTCTCGGGCCGGTTCATGCAGAACCGGGTCGCCGGCTTTGACAATATCTGGCAAATCCTGCTTCTCCTCTCTCATACCCAGAAACCAACCAGCCCTAGCTGTTGAAGTAGAACTGTAGTTTCTCTGAGTTCTCAAGCTAACATTGAAGGTGGGTCTCGGGTATGAATTCTTGACTGAGAATATGGGTTTTAGGGTTTGATTGAATGCGGTTGCTGGGATGTTCCGACATGGAGTTTCTGTAAAGGTTTCAAAGCATTTTCCAGAGAGGGGTATTGGTAAGAGACGGTGGGTGAATCTTTGAACTCTCTGCATCGCTGGCTATACTCTGGTTCTGTACTGAAACAGAGGCGTTTGTATCGGAAAAGATGAAAGAACTACGAGGAGTGCCACTGGGCCACATACTACGAGTGTGTTGCCTAAAATTCCCCAATTGGACTGAATGCGGAAATATGGCCATGGGCCTCTTCACTCTTGGCATGTTGCTTGGCCCGTTGAAATTGATATCTTATTTTCACCCTCAAAAGTAAAAACATAATTTTTTTTAGTTAAGTAAAACGGGAGAAAATACTTAATATAACAGTTATACCCAATGTTATCAGCCAGACCGGACATTGAACCGGTAGAAGGATCGGATCAATAGTTCATTGCTTCAACCGGTGGTTTAACTACCGATCTTATAATAAAAGAATTATAAAATATAATAATTTAGCCAAAAAATATAAAATATGTTCACAATATATACAATTTTTCATACCAATCATAAATCCACAATCACAATAAAAATAAAATCCACAAAATAGAATTCTAAATTCCTAATTTAGAAATTTTATTCAATTTAGGAGTGTGCTTGATAATTACTTACTTTCTAACCTTCTTAGATGCACTGAGTCACTGACTGTTCATTTATGTATTTGTTGACTGTCTGTATATTAACTCGGTGATTGGGTGCGTGTAGAGAGAGAGAGAGCAAATTGATCGTTGATGAGCTTGAGCACTGATCACTGATGAGAACTGATCGCCTGATGAGCCCGAGCATTGATCGCTAAAGATTCAGAGTATGGCCATAAACCCATTAAAGGGAAAGAGGGACATGACTACTCTAGTAGCATTGACGTCAACAAAAAAGAAACAAAAGAAAGATTGGCCACAAAACCCTAATGTCGTTGAAGCCACTCGGATTCGAATATCCCAAACACTTCAACTGTTCCGTGCATCCAAAGATGAAGGTAACAAAACAAACAATGGAATCTCAAATTATGTTTGTTATCGGCTTGCGATGAAGACGGACAAATATCTTACCCACTGAGCAGAAAAGATTGACGCCTGAATTGGAGAAGAAGAAGGGACTGACTAGATTTAGGGCAAAATTAGGAATTTTGGGCATTTTATAGTAATGGCAGTAGAACCGGCCGGTTTGACAAAACCGTCTGGTTCACGGTTTTTGTTAAAAACCGGCCGGTTTTGAAGATTTTAATCCGGTTTAATTGCCTAAGCGGTCCAATTCAAGAACCGGATCCGATGAGGTTCCGGTTCACGGTCCAACCAGTCGAACCGGTCGGTCCAGTCCGGTTCTGATAACATTGGTTATACAATATCATTATCGTCATGTGATATAATCGACCAATTATGTATAACCCATGTAAGACTAATGGATCACACCAAATTGTGAAATGGATCTTCTATTTGTAGAATATGTAACTGGGGAATAACAACCTGCGAAAAAAGGCTAGCGTGTTGTGGTGTAACTATTATATTGAATATTTAGTCGTAAATCAAAATATTATTTCATTTGAATTGTGTAACATTCTTCAAAGTATCATTACATAACTGTTAATTCTAAATGGACTCGAATTTTGTCTAAACAAAATGCTTGTGAATGCATATTAAGCCAAACTAGTTGGCCATTTCAATACTTAGCCACCTCCATAAGCTAATCTAATCACCATTATGGTGGACAAGCTGTCATCCAATATCTATCACTTGATGCCAAACATTGTGCAATGTACCTATTCTTTTTGATTCTTCTGGAAACGAACGTGTGAAAGCCAATCCACCTAACAATTATTTAGGTATACAATTGCCAACTACTATAAGGCTTGGGTCACTTGAAAGATTCACCACATCTGTGTGTAAGTTAACTTAAACATATATATGATTGTTAAATCTGAAAAAAAAAATAAAAAATCCAACACATCTTCCTCATTAAGGGGTAATTTGGATGGTTTAATTCAAACTTAACCTAGAGCTTTTGTCGAGTCAAAATAATAATGTTATTAGAATTTAAAATTTCATCTTATTTAGCATTTTAGCAATAAAATTTATTCTTATTTGGCAAACTACTGGTGTAACAGTCGAGTCGAGATGTTTTTGATAATCTCATTTTTATTACAATTATTAGACTTATTCGTTGAGAATACATCGCTCAAGTCATGAGGACTTTTTTTTTCAGTTCAATAGTTAAGGATATCCGAATTAATTTATACGCACCTCAACTAATTTTTTCTTCAATCCGATCAAAATCAGGTCGTCTACGTCGAAACTAGAGTATCTTAAAAGTCAGTATTCACCCAAAAAAAGGAAAAAAAAGGTACAGGTAACTTGACTCGGCAACAATGGAACCCCAAATGTAACTTTCGGTCCAAATCCATACCTTAAGCCACAAGTATTTTAATTTGTGGGCCGACCAAACCACATGCTTAAAAGAATAGTTTAAATTTAAACTCACATGCGTGTGCGTAACTTCCTAGTAACTTGTGGTTGTGGCGTCTTCCATTTTTCAAGAGTCCAGAAAAACGGCCATTGAAGCTACCTAGCTCAAGCTCAAACTTCTGGTCACACCCATACCGCGTTATCTATCACTCTCTCTCTCCTCTATAAATAAGGGAATCTACTTAAAGCTTAGGGGGCATATATATATGCTATAGATAAATCATTTTGGGAGAGAACAAAAGCCAAAATGAAGAGCAACTTGTCGCCTCTGTACCGCCACCCCAAGGTTTTAGAGGAAGAAGAAAGAGAAAGACAGGCTGTGGGATGCAGCAAAGAGAATGCTGCGGGGAAGTCCGGTGGTGGTGCCATGGTGAAAAAGGCGGCGACACACCAAAGGATGGAGAGGGAGGTATCGGAAGACATCAATGAAAGCGCGGAGGCCTTTATTAGAAAATTCAGGCGAGAGCTTGTGATCCAGAGGCTTGAGTCTATAGAGAACTATGAGAAAATGCTAGCAAGAGGGACATAGGCTAGCTACCAATCTTTATTGTATTTGTGCTAAAAAAAAAGACTTCCTATGCTGTACTTGATTGTCCCTCTTTTTTTTTTGTTCAACGGTCAAAGGTGTCTAAGTCAGTTTATGCACACTATGTTTAATCTTCTCCGGATACTTGATCTTTCTATTCATTGCACAAACCCCATGAGTTTACTTCTCTCCCAATCAAATGGGAACATACTACTTTGTATTGTGTGTGTGTGTTTTTTGGTGTGTAGTGATTTGTTTGATTCATTACTTGTTCTGCTCCAAATTTGATTGTGGTATTGTTTCAAGGGGTTTTTCTTATGTTTTCCCCTTTCATTGTAAGAGTTTGATGATGTCCCTATTCAAAAAAAAATCGTTTATTTCCTTAAAAGAAAAAAAAACGAAATCCGAGTGCTTGCATGTGGAATATCATACGGTATTCCCCAAATCGAGAGGATATTGTTTGTGTTGTTGTTTTGATAAATATGATCCCACTATAAACTTTTACACTGGATGTTTCAAATTCTTCGACTCTTCTATTGATCCAACTAACTCATACTGTCGCCAATTGCCCGAGGAACTAGACATTATTGCAAAACACATTTTTCACATACAGATGATTTTCCCTTATGATTTGGAATTGTTCATAATTTGTTAGGCACATTTCTACTCAATATGGCTCTTTACGAATCTATGACAAGAGTAAAGAGCAACGTATATTCTATTCTATTATCAATTCTGCTATTGGGATATAATTGAGGGATATAATTTGGGGACATAATGAGTTGTCACCAATAAAATGATAGTGAAATATATTTAATGATGGGTCTCATTGTAGCATTAAATAAATTCATTATTATTTTATTGGTGACAACTCATTATGTCCCTAAAATTATGTCCATTAATTATGGACCAATAGCATTGCTCTTCTATTATATAGACTATGTCATTAGTTTCCTATCCCTCTGATCGTGGGATTGGTTCCAACTATAAAAATAGAGAATTCAAAGAAAAAAATTTTGAAATAAGGTACAGTAGTGACAAAATCCCAAAGGATCAGATAACTCTCGAAATGTATCGTAGTAATTGCCTTGTGTTCTCTTGGTGCATCAGATGTCTCTTTTGGGTTATCTTTGATGAACCCGAAATTAATTGGGCGAGACCCAATAAAACAAGGGGTCAAAATCAATCGAACCAGGCCCAAAAAGAGATCAAGACACCGGCTCCCGAAAGAGACCCCAAGGGGCGCCGCCCAAGGGGACCCCTGCTCTCCTTCGTTCCACGCTCTCTCTCAACACCGCCTCAGTGGTATCCTCCTCACCTTGCAAATCTAATCCAGCTCAAGATTCTCCTCTGACGGAATAGGAGCACGAGAGAGAATATCATGATACAGAAATCTAATCCTACCATAACTGTACTTACCAAAATAGTAGTGACCGTCTTACCTCACCGCCTCACCAAAACCTATATAATGTAAGCCCCTTCTACATAAAGGACATGACTTTGAGACCTCACATATCACTCTACACACCTAGCCCTCTCTCTCCCCAAAAGCATCGTAACTCTCCCGGTGACTTTATTCATCAATAAAAATCTCCGGTCACCACTGCTGTTTTCAAGAGTGGAGTAGGTCACCCGTACCGAACCATTATAAATTTGTGTGTTTGTTATTATTTACTGTTTTGCCATTGATCTGTCATTAATTGCCTATTTACTGTTCATTAATTGCACCCTTACATAGACTCGATTGTTAATTTTATGCGAAGATCAATTTGTGTATCATCAATCTTCATTATCACCCACAACCTCTATGTTAAACATAGTGCTATAATTCATAGGCGATATAATAAGATAATAAACCCTTTCATTGAGTAATCCTGTCGTAGGAATAAACAGCTCCACTCTTTTTATTAGACAATTTGGTTATGTAGAATAAAGTTGGAGGATTAATTATCTGACCACTTAATAAGTTTTTCTCATTTTAGACATTTTTGGGCTTTGATTTGGACAGTGTTTGTTTCGTAATTCAATTAGTAAACACTTACGCTTTCTCATTTTAAACACGTAAATGTATAAGACGATATATTCAATATGTTATCAAAGTTTAAAAGTCTTGTGTTCAAATTACACAAGATCCCTTCCTTGTATCAAAGATAATGATTATGCAACAACTAATCTTTTCTTTTTTGAATCTTTCCTCTTTTTTGAATTCAATTTGTTTTGTAGATCTTCTCATTGGTCTATATAAGACCAACCATTATAACATAGGTTGAGTGTAAAAAATAAAAACTCAAAAGTTAAAATTTAAATACATATCATTTTTTTGAATGAGCGTGAGATGAGTGGACCCTACTGATAAAATTGATGGAATCCACTTATCTAAGGAATAATATGCATTTGAGTTGTAACTTTTTTTGTTTCATTTGAGTTTTATAGCATTACTCATAAAAAATTTATACAAAAGTATAGTTTTTCATACCTTGAACACCCACAAAAAAGAAAAAAAAAATTAACGTGGATGAACTGTCCAAAGAAAGGTCACATGTGAGGAGAGTGTTAAATAAATACTTATGTTACACCCTTTATTTAATGAATTAAACTTTTTAATTAGATAGTGTTCAACAATTACTATATGAAAATTGTGGATGAACCATCCCAAGAGTGGTCACTCGGAAGGGAGAGTATTAAATAAATACTTATGTTGCACCTTTCTTTAACAGCTTAAATTTTTTAATTATATAGTGTTCAACAATGACTATATGAAAATTTTGGAAAAGACAATTGACCGATGCAATGGCAATTGTCATTTACCAAATATGGAGATCTAACTCAATGTCATTAGATTAGAAGTAGACTTCATTTAATATTAAAATTTATAACTAATCCAATGACACTGACAAAAAAAATATATACAGAAAGTGAAGGTCCAACATGTAAGGGCAGAGCCATGATTTTTGTTTATCCTGTGCTAAGCTAAGTAGTCATACGACTAACAAAATACAAATGTAAACTCATAAACACTTACTAAAGAAATTGGACTCTTCGATCCTTTCTAGAACAAAATGTATCTATTATGGAATCTATATCGATTGCTTCCGTTATTTCTCTTTCAATGTAGACAACTAACAAATCAGTCAAATACTCGTCTTCCATCTTGTTACGAATAGTACTTTTGACATATTTCATGGCTGGAAATGCTCTTTCTGAAGTTGTTGTAGAAATAGGAAGAGTTAAAATAAGACGAATCAATCTATCAATCAAATTGTAGGACTCTGCCTTATTTGTTTCTACTAAACTACGACATAATTTTAAAATTGTAGACATATTTTGAAACTTCTCATGGCGAATCACATCAAATTGATAATGATTCAGTTGACATTTCAAATGATGCATGTCTTGTCTATCAAAATCAACTGCATAAAACTTCTCAGCAAGTAAACAAATGCGATCAGAATTGAAAGATATAAAGTTGTTCCGAGGTTCTAAACAGAGCTGAACATAAGCAAATCCATTGTCTCTTTATTGAATCTACTATGTAACTCTTCTAACTTCATCTTGATTATAAGCAGGATGTTTCCACATCGAAATACACAATGCGGGATCTCGTTCAAGTTCATTCTCATCAAAAAGAATCTTTGAAATTTTTGTTTGAGGTTGAGGACCTTGAGGTTCAACAGCTGCAGGAATCATAGGAACATCAACACTTGTTGATGTTTCTACTAGACTCAAAGGTTCAAGAGTAGAATTTGATATTTCTTCTCCACTTTTCTTTTTGAAGAACGAAAAAATTATTTTTGCTCTTTTTCGTTCTTGATTTTCCATCCTAATAAAGTAGACAAGGGCTGAAAATCAGAGAAACAAACCAGAGAAACAAATCAACAAGATTGAAGGACCCAGCACTACACTAAACGGTCAAAGATCTGTAACCTAAGTATAAAAGATATTTTGAGTAATTTATGTAGTTAGTTTGTGAAGAGTTCATAAATTTTGTTCAAACATTCCAAATGTTTTGATCATCAGTTCACTAAGCCATAAAGGTCTATGGTAATTCAGAAAATGTAGAGACTAAAACAAAGCCATAAAAGTCTACGGTTGTCCAGAAAATGTAAAGACTAAAACAAAGCCATAAAAGTACACGCAGTGATTTCCAATTGCTCAAAGCTTGTGCTTCTTTTGGTTGATTAGGGAAAAAAAATTGTAGCAAAACATAATTAATGGAATTTGGAATCTTAAACATATCATCACTTGAAAACTAAAAAACGTAAAGCTCGACTTCACTGATCCCAAACACAAAAAAATAAATAAATAAAGATAAGTCTGATTGAATTTTTCCTGTGCTTTATAAGCAACGAACCGCATAATTAAACAAAATTCATGTTCAGACAATTGACCACTAGAAAATGGAAAGGTGAATCAGAGAAGATTTAACTGATTAACAGCACTAATTAGGAGCTCCAAACAATAGTTAACAACCAATCATGTAAAGCAATAGAGTATAACATAAACATAAATTAATGCCTAATAAATAAAATAAACTTGATAAATCCTCATATTAAATGTGAAAAACTTACCTTTCACCGAGGAAACAATCGCTGGAGGAAATAAATCTGTTGGAGGAAACAGTCGTTGGAGGGAAGAGGGATCTGATGCGTTGAGCAAAAGAGGCTTCTGATGCATTGAAGAGAGAGAGAGAGGAGATTGGGGAAGTGACTTGCTGCCTGACTCGCCGTCTGTGTGTTGCCATGGAGCAGTTGCTTGTCCGGGAATTTGGGGAAGTGACCGCCTGATAGAGAAAAGAGAGGATTGCCTGTGTGCTGTAGGGAGTCGCTGGGAACCACTGTGTGTTACAGGGAGTTGTTGGAAACCACTGTGTATTATAGGGAGTTGTTGGCTTAGGTTGGACGGGATGGGTTGGGTTGGGTTAATTTGGGGGAAAAATATAGTGGTAATTTTTTTGAGGGTTGGGCTGATACTTAGTGGTAAATTTTTTTTTTACTCTGGATTTCAGCCCATCTTAGCCCACTAGTAGATCCGCCCTTGCCAACATGGTGTACACTGAACAACCCACTAGTTTTTTTTTTAACTTCTATATTAATACTTTGACATGTTGTTACATAACATATTTGTTAACTTATACCATTCATTTCCTCCTTCCTAATTAAGTACATTCATAAGAAAATATGGGGGGGTTTACTAACTCTTGGGCGAGGGAAATTCCTCTTCTAGCTTGAGTTGCTAGTGTATGGGCTGCCATATTTTGTGATCTACTCATGAACTGGAGCTTGACCAAAGGTATTTGCTGAATATACTGCCAAATATCTTTCTGGATAAATGCTATCTCCCTGATAGGAGATTCAAGACCCTTACTCAATAAATCTGTAAGGTACTTTGCATCAGACTCAATTAGGACTGTCAAAATTCGATACGACACGATTAACCGATACGAATTAAGTGAGTTTGAGTGATAAACTAGTTGACACACTAAACACGTTTAATAAAAGGATTGTATTTGGGTGAGACCTGTCAAACCGTTTATTACACGTTTATCCGTTTAAATAAAATTAATATAATAATAAATTAATAATTATTTTAAAAAATTAGCAAGAAAAAAAAGTAAAAAAATCAATACAAAAAAAAAAAAGTAAAGTAGCAGTTCAAAGACAAAGGAGGGGAGATGGAGAGCACTTCAAAGACAAAAAGACAAATCAATGTCTTTTGTTTTTATCCCACATTGACAAATGGGGGGAGATGGGGAGGGTTGAGTTGCCTATAAAAGGCAATAGCCTCTTGCCTTTTTTTTTTAAGCCTTCAAGTTTGATTTTTATGAGATTTGACTAAATTTTTTTTTTTATTGAGGTAAGTACAATTGGTAGTAAAAAAAAATTGAGTATTAAAATTTGTTGATATAATTTTTTTAATATTAAATGGGTTAAACGAGTTGTATCGTGTTACCCATTTATTAAGTGTGTTGTGTTCGTGTTGAGATTTTTCACCCGTTTATTAAACGTGTTGTGTACGGATTCACATATTTTTCATCTGTCACCCGTTTAACCCGACATATAACCGTTTAACTCGACACGTTTGACACCCCTAGACTCAATCACTATTGCTTGGTACCCATGCTCTAGTGCCATTTTGGACGCTTTTGTTACTGCATATGCTTCTGTGACTATAGGAGAAGAGGCTCTAAATGTTGGTGCTTCACCAGTGATCCATAAACCCTCATGATTTCGCACCACAATTCCATATGCTCCTTCCTTAGCCTTTGCTTGATGTGCTCCCTCACAATTAGTCCTCACCCACTTCTTGGGTGGAGGCATTCAGTTAGGTTTTGCACATGTTGGAATACTTTCTTGTACCTGCTTTTCGTTATTACTATGAATTTCTTCAATTGCCATCACAGTTCTGGTAACAACATTTTTACCATTTGGTTCGCAATGTTTATAGAGCAATGTTATTAAAATTTAATTTATTGACCTAATTCACTATAACTTTTGGATTGACTGTGAGGTCCATCAAACATTAAAAATTGGTGTTGATTCAATAATTCTAATAAAACCACATCATTATGTCAGTAAATTAGATTAAATTTTTTAGTTTAGATAACATTACTCATGTTTATATATCTATTCATTCCTCATCTTCCCAGAAAATCAACATACGTAGGCTATCATCGCTTGTCTTTATCTTGAAGCTGATTCATAAGCCAGTCCTCCATTTTCCTTATCTTGTATCGGTCAATGAGAAGACTCACCTTATCTTGTATCGGTCAATGAGAAGACTCAAAGGGAAGACTTGCCTTGCTTTTTTAACCCATGGACATAGCAGTAATAAATGCTTAATAGTTACATCCTCAATAGCTCATGGGATGATATTCACAAGAACAACTTTCATGCTGGCACAGCCAACCAATGAAAGCATACAAATTTTGAATTAGTCACAGCCTGATCTAACCCAAGCCATTTTCTGAATTAGAGATTGCCTATGTCCAACCCATTTTCTGAGTTAAATGGTGGGACAAATTGAATATATTCAAAGTCACTTTAGAAGCGATTTTCAACAAAATCTCAATTGAACTCATTACACAAATTGTCCTGTTACAAGAATCCAAAGCGATCAAACAAGCAAAAAAGAACAACAAACAATGAAAATTAAACAGAAAGATCTCATTGATATCAATGAGAAATGAATTGAATTGAACCTAATGCTCCTAAGGCTGGACAACATGGACTTGTTGCTGCTGCTGCATTATCTGGAGATTGACACGCGAGCATGATCGAACCATCTCTCCAGCCAGAGGTATGACAGGCAAGTTATCACAATTGCATATCTCGATCATGAACCCATCTGGGTCATGGAAGAACAGTTGATCCACATAAACCCCTCCTTCCTCTACCCTTTGCCGTTTGTATTCAATTCCCATTTCCTTCAACAGCTTCTCCACTGCACCCATGCTCTCACACTGCCATTTTAAAAAAAAAAATCAATTTTGATCATTTAAACAGAAACTGGTATGCAACCACAAGGCAGGACCCATTTGCATTTTTACTCGATCCCTACTGATTGTCTTCGGGCCGATGTAGAGTTTCTAATCATACACATAGAGAGACTGATGATGTATTCAGTTCATTGTTAATTTGTCATCCCAAGCTGCTTGCAATGTGACAAAGTCCACTCCCATCTTAAATAATCAGTTCCCCTACCCTACACAGGGTAGGAGTGGGTCTATGTCTTAAAACGTGTAGCTTCCTCTTTGAGAATCATCGACACTGACAAAAACATCATCATCAACGATAAAAGAAAAATATAGAAACATCTGAAATTAGACCTGAATTTTAATTCAAAAAATGTTATATAACCCAAATAAAGCTCAAAAATTAAAATTCAAATGAAGCCAATATAAAATTTGGATGAATGGATCCACTGAAAGAATTGATGGAACCCACCCATCTATGAATTTGAATTGCAACTTTTAATTCAGACAAAAAATTGCTTGTTTCTCTCTCGTGACCCCTTATCACTTTCATTTCAGGTAAATGGAGCCCAAATATGATCATAAATGAATAGAATCGAAAAAAATACTAAAAAAATACTATGTTGTCTCTATCTAGTTGCTTTGCTGTTCGTTTTGTACACAATTATATACTGATCCCTTGCATTAATAACATCGAAAAACCTGACACAATGAAGCATAAAACTAACTACTAAATCTTCGATAAGAACCATCAGAATTTACCTGGAAAGAAATATGATTGTCCTTGGGGTTGATTTCCGTTTTCTTGGCCATGTTTTCTGGGTCTTCAGATTGCAATAGATGTATTCCAATTCCATAGCTAAACAACCTACACATATCCGAAAAAACAAACATTTTAGAATGAAAAATCAACTACAAATTTCCAAGTTTTTTGGTGTTTCCATGAATTTACCATGCTCCATTAAAATCAAATGAGCCAGGCCTCCTGACAGGGACAAACCCAAGAACATTCTTGTAGAAATCAATGGATTCCTCCAATGATCTGCAGACAAGAGAGATGTGATTGACAGAAGTCAGGTGCAATGGGTTTCCCATATTTTCCTTCATTTTCCCAAGAAAATTTGAACTCAAGAATCAATAAAAAACAAGCAACTTCAACAGAAATATAAGAGGAAGAACGAATTGCAAGGAAATGGGTAAATAAGATAGACTAAATTTGTGGTCTAAGAGAGAGAATAGGAGAGAAAAAGCCTCTTGGTTTGTTACGGAATGTAGGAGAGGTAAGACCTTTATAGAGAGGATTTTAAAGCTCTTCATCTGTGCTACCTGTGATTTGTTTGTCCACGTGTCAGATATATGATTCCTTTGACACATAGGTTCCACGTTGCTGAGTCAGGTCACTGCTGGTGCCGACAAATTAGTGGGCCCTGACCACCTAAGCTATTCATTTATATTAGAAGAGAAATATTATTGAGATTTAATTTATTGCTAATTTAATTCACTGTGATCTTTAAATTAATAATAAATTTTATCAAATATTAAAATTTAGTGTTAATCTAATAACTTCTATAAAATTACATTATTATATTAGCAAATTAAATCAAAATTTTAGGTCCAATAATTCCTAGAAACTATTTGATGCTTACCGAGCATTACGTGTCAGTGCTCCCAAATTTTTTTTTCAATTTTTGAGTATTCTGGTCAATTTATGCGTATTTCGATTAATCTTTTATCTAATCTAATCAAAAATAAATTATTTATACCGACATTAAAAAATTTATTAAAAATAAAATTTTCATACTTTCACTACAAGAAATTTTCAAGATATTAAACATTGAACATGGCTGCACTCCCGTGTGCATAAAATATTGAACATTTTCAATTAATTATTGCCGTATTTGAAGTTGTCAAAGTTTATTTTTTTTAAACAAATTAAATAAGAATAATAAATTTATTTCGATACATTATTTTAGTCACCTAATAAATACAAATATTTTGAAAATAAAAATAAAAATAAACAAAAAAAATTTACAAATATATTTATAAAATATTTTGAAACATTAGTTAAAATATACCGTCACACCTTCAAGCACCTCAAAACATTACCAATTATTGATGGAAAATATGCCAGAAATATCTTGGAACATTTAAAAACATTCTGAAATATCTCAAAGTACAAAAATTTGAATTCAGTTTCTAATTTATTTTGATTCCTTTAAAAATAAAAATATTTTGATTGTTTCGAAACGAGCCCGTGTATTTGACAAACAAATGGTGTGATAATTTTTTATTGAGTATAAATACCACCGGCCATTATCGGCTGATGCCGTGTAAGCACCGCAAAATATCCGGAAAGAAACATGCACATCTTACGTATTTGTTCATTTATTAATCTGGCATATTACCAACGTGCTTTTCATGTGTCAAGGACTTAAAAAAAAAAAATAGAAACCAATTAACTCAATTGTATCTGCGAATTTATTGGTTGCTACTACTTAAAATAAATACTAACAACTTCACTAATTATTAGTAACAACTCTTATTAAATACATTCGCTAGAGTTCGATTATCTGACCTAGAGTGACTCAGCTCATACAATATATTTTTACTAAGAGTTGTGGAGAGGGTGACATGTAAGGGCCATAATAAAATAAAAGTCGTAGCAATAAGTAGCAGTAGCAAGTGAGTTTAGGGTTAAGTTTTTTTTTTAAATATATATATGGATTAGGTCGGGTTTGAGCCGGAATCAAGTCATCCCATTTAAAATATATGGATAAATCGGATCAACTCGATTTTGACTAGAAATCGACATACATTTTTTTTAGTTTAAACGTGTTGACTCATTTTTCTCACCGACCCATTTAATTTTATGTTCGATTCGTGTCGTGTTAATGTGTCGGATCAAAAATTGACACCTCTAATGAGATATATGTAAACTTATATCGTATGTAAAAAATTATTCTCGTAACTCAAACAGTAATATACAAATAAAAAAAAATTGCATAGTGGCATCAAAATTAAATCTCAATTTGATTAGATGGCCCAATAGGGAAAAAAAAAAAACTTGATAAACTTGGATTTGAAGTGAGCCACTTTCGTGGGTGGGGAGGTTGGTCCATTTCTATTCTAACTAAAACTGGGCAATGATAGTGATTGAAAAGACTAGTTTTTTTTTAGCTTGTATTAGTATTTTAGTCTTTACACGTTTCTGGCATTGTAAAGATGCACTAGAAGGACATTATAGAATATGATAATTTTATCACCGACAAACCTAATTAAGTTGTTTTAAATTTAAGGTCTAATCTCAAATTGTACATCAAAGAGCATTTAAATCTTAATTTATATCCTCAAAATTTAAAAATATCAATTTACACACTGAACGACATAAATTCATATCAATATATATTTGGGGCTAACTCAGTTCATTTTTTCGTTATAAAAAATTGAACTAATTATAAATTGTACCTCTCAAAGTTTAAATATTTCATATTTATGATCCAAAAAGAATAACCTCTGACGAGTCCGAATTTAACTGGGTCAGACCCAATTTAATTAAGCCGAGAAAGTCAAAGAGCCGGACCAACAGAGGAACTCCATTCATTTGGAGACTTCTGTAAATCAATAAAAAATCAAGGGAGACGTCCGTAAATCAGCAAGGAGTCATGGGAGACGTCCATAAATCAGTAAGGAGTCATGTGGAGACGTTTGTAAATCAATAAGCAGTCATGGGAGACGTTCGTAAATCAGCAAGGAGTTATGAGAGACGTCCATAAATCAATAAGGAGTGAGTGGAGCCAAGCAAAGGCCAACGCCTGAGAGCCAAAAGGGCACCGCCCAAGGCTGCCCCTAGTCCTTTCCTATTACCTCTTCACTCCAATGCAAATCCAAGTCAAGCCCAATGTCAAGTACAAGCTCAGTCCATCTTAGCATCCTCCTCCGACGAAATAGGAGCACGAGGAAAGAATATCGAGATATGGAGATTCAATCCTATTGAGATTGTACTTAACAAAAATGATAGAATTCTTCTCCCTCACATCATCGCTTCATCGCATCTATATAATGTAAGTCCTCTCAACATTGAGGGCATGCCTCCGAAACCTTTACACACACCCTTATACACATTGCTCTGTCTCTCTCTCTTAAAAGCATTGTAACTCTCTAGTGTAAACCTTCCGCTGACGATTATTTATTAATAAACGATCCAGGCCACCGCTGCCATTCCTGAAAGTGGAGTAAATCATCCGAACTGAACCACTATAAAACATTGTGTTAATTTATTATTTACTGCTTTAGCTCTTAACTATCATTGATTGGTTGTTAATTACTCATTAATCACACTCGTTCATATACTTGACTGTTGATCTTGCATAAGACAATTTTGTACATCATCAGTTTGGCGCCGTTTGTGAAAAATGACTAGATTTCCTACTCTTCAATCCATTACAATCATTACCCGATCGATGTCTCAACAACCAGGAGACAACAACCCTGCATCCTGGGAGGAGACCCGCCTCCCCTGGTACCTTAGGAACTTTTTGCTACGACGACTGGACAACAACAATAATTCTTCTAAACCATGCAACTGCTGGTGAAACAAAACTAGCAGATCATTCAGCTGATGTTCATCCAAAGAGGCGTTGCCCCTCACCTAGAAGGAGGAGCAACAACTTATACCTTCTGGGCATCAGGCAGCTCCTCGTCATGGGGTTCCTTGCCAGAATGCCCCGAGGCCATAGGGCGCCCCTCGCCTAGCAGTCCCTCCTCAGTGCGCAAGGAGCTCGCGTGTAACTCCTCCACACGTATATGTACAGGATAACAAAGACAACTAGGGGTGTTCAAATTTTCGACTGGCCGCAAGTTCCTACCTTACCCGATCCTACCCTACCCTAAAATCGGCTAGCCACAAAAATCGGGTAGGAATGCGAAAGAGTTTTTATTTTTCCGATTAAATCGGGTAGGAATGCGGAATAGCCATCTATTTTCGCATTCCTACCCTACCCTACCCGCATTAATTTTGTATTTCATATTGTTCAAACTTAAATTAATTGTTATTATATTTATGGAACAATTATAGTAGATTGATGTTCATACTTTCTTGTGTTTTATTATAATTGTTGTTGTAGTTATTTTTTATTTTAATGTTATCTATTTATTGTGTTGTTAAATTTGTGGATGTTATTTAATTAAATTGTTAAAATGATCCAAAAATTAATAGTTACAAAAGTATTTATCTGCCTTCCTACCTGATTAATCGAGTAGGAAGGCGGGTAGGAATACTAAAGCTGTCGGGTAGGGTAGGTCAATAAAAAATTCTTTTACAAAGTATTGGGAAGGAATGCGGAAGAACGTATTTCCTACCCGTAGGGTAGGGTGAAGACCCCTAAAGACAACGAGAACCAATATGGTGACCACGAAAGTTAGTACCATTATTCGATTGAAGATGTCCCCAACCAGTAAAACGAGAAGATAAGAGAGGTGCGAAATCAACTCGGCGATGCCCTCAACGCCATAAAGGCTCAGATGTCCAAGACTGTGGATTACCTAGTAAGACATACCGACACTCCTTTTGTTGCTGATATAGTAAATTATCCTCTTCCTTCGAAGTTCAAGATGCCTACCATCGAGACCTTCGATGACACCAAAGACCATATCGATCACCTTAACATATACAAATTCCTCATGCAACTCTACAATGTGCTTGAGGAGATTATGTGCCGAGCCTTTCCTACCACTTTGAAAGGGTCTGCTCGCCAGTGGTTCTCTAAACTCAGGTCTTCTATTATACATTTCTTTACAGAACTCAGCAGGTCCTTCGTCTCCCACTTCATTAGGGACGCTGACATCAGAAGCTTGTAATCAATCTACTCATCATTAAGCAAGATAGGGATGAAATCCTCAAAGACTACCTCGTTTGTTTCAACGAGGAGGTCCTCCAGATTTAAGAACTAGATGACAAGGTAGCCTTGACCGCGTTCATCGCCGACCGTCGCACCTCCAGTTTTATGTTCTCCGTTGTAAAAAAGTCGCCCTCCAGTATGAACAACCTGCTATTTAGGGCATAAAAATACATGAACACCAAGGACATCACCAAAGCTTGTCAAGGTGAGTCCTCTCGAGGAGGGGAGAAAATGAAAGACATCCACGAAGATAAGTGGGAGGTAGAGAACAAGAGACAAGGATCAAGAGAGTTTCTGTCAAGGATCATCTCAGTCCGTACCCCTCGAGAGACTGATAACCTTTTACACCACTCAACGCCTTAGTGGAGCACATCCTATTTCAGATACAGGATGACCCCACGCTCCGCTGGCTGAGAAAAATGAAGTCTATCCCAAACCGCATAAATCACAGTAGGTACTCTCACTTTCACCATGACCATGACCATGATACTGATGACTGCTATGAACTCAAAAGGCAGATTGAGGAGCTCATACAACGTCACCAGTTGAGGCAATACGTTGCTAGCAGAGAACAAGGCCCACCACCTGGTCGAGACCAGGATGACAGAGAACCCTAGTGACCCCTCAGAAAAATTCAAACAACCTCTTAAAGGCTACAACTCTGCCAAGGAAACATTGACCCACCTACGGGATACACCTCAAAATTTTATCTATCTCTTATAGTTTCAGTTGATTTATTTTGTTATTCATTATTTTATGAAAAAAAATTGTAAGATTATTGTTTCCATAATTGTTTTGTTTTCATTTTAAGCAGTCTACAGCCTAACAACAAGAAGTCAAAAGGTGCCCCCATGATGGTCTTGCCCTCTCCACCTTGGGCGCCCCTATGATGTCGCATAGACAAGGGGTCTCGCTTGCTCCACCATGGGCGCCCTCCGTCACCCAGATGAGGTGTCTCGCCCTCTCCACCTTGGGCGCCCCTATGACGACCTCGCGTTCTCCACCTTGGCGTCTCCCTTGATGTAGCCTAGACGATGGGTGTCGCCCCCTCTCACCAGACGCCCAACACCAAATGCCCTAAAGCAGGCGCTCGATACCAAGTGCCCAATAGTTGGCGCCTAATTCCTTAGCACCTTCCTCGTCTCCATCTCAATGGAATGAGTCTATGTCACCACAGCCGTTTATCACAAGTCACCAATAGCTCGGCTTTAAGAAGTGTTACTCTTTCATGAGCTTCAAGAAGTGTTATTCTTTCATGAGTCAACCCTTGCTGCTCAGCAGAATCCTCTCGTGCCTGCTGCCTGAGCCCTATCTGGAACACGACATCATCTTGTGCTTGTCACTCGAGCCCTATTTGTTCTGAGGCATCCTCTCATGCCTGTCGCTCAAGTCTTACTTGCTCCGCGACATCTTTTTATGTCTGTCGCCCGAGCCTTACTACTTCGTGGCATCCTTTCGTGCCTGCCATTCAAATCCTAATTGTTTCGCGACATCCTCTCATGCCGCTCAAGCCCTGCTTGCTCTTCAGTAGCCCTATTATCTACCTCTCTGATATCCATGGGGACCATAAAACTCCAAAATTGCTCGTTGACCAAAGTCAAGTCAAAACAGACAACTCTATGGAGCTACAGTCCCCATAAAAAGACCACACAGGAGTCTCAACTAGTACAACAATTAGCTTTGGTACACACATGAGTCACAGTTTGAAGAAAGAATGAGGACATCACTTGGACCCATCTCTCGGGAAGCAACCTGACCATCGAACCTTGACTGAGAAGCACTAGAGGCATCAAACCTCGGTCTCTTGCGAAGAGAGAAAAACACCACCTAAAAGCACATAGAATCTCCACCATTGCCCTATCAACATGACGTCTGTAATTAAATACAAGACAAGTTAGTGACCAAGCACCAAAGAGACGTTCTCATAACAAGACTCAAGGTGTCATCCAAACCCAAACACAACATTGCCCAAGATGGCGTTGCCCACTCCATGCCCAAGAGGGCGCTGCTCAGTCCAAGACCAAAAAAAAAACCCCGATATCAATATATACAACGGAGTCTTGAAAGCAAAGAAATTTTGAATCACTCTAATAAGATGAGACACGTGCCCATAACCCCTTTTTCCCGCAAAAAGTCAAAGGCTTAGGACATGGGGGAAAATGATGAGTCCGAATTTAACTGGGCCAGCCTCAATTTAATTAAGCGGAGAAAGTCACAGAGCTGGACCAACCCAGGAACTCCATTCATGTGGAGACGTTTGTAAATCAATAAGGAGTCATTGGAGACATCCGTAAATCAGCAAGGAGTTATAGGAGACCTCTGTAAATCAATAAGGAGTTATAGGAGACCTCCGTAAATCAATAAGGAGTCATGAGAGACGTAAGGAAGCGAACCCCATACAAACTAATAATTACTTGTCCTTATAAGTAGATAATTACACAATCTTTTTCCATGTAAACCAACAACAATCCAGGTATGATATTATCAGTTGGTGATACCATGTCATCAATACTAACATGGTATTACCGTTACATTTAATATTCTATCTGGGGAGGTGGAGATGGTTAGCTTTTTCCATGGTCCTTAATGTCGGATGATGTAGTGTTTTTCATGTATGAACAAGTTTTCCAAGAGTTGGTGGAGTAAGAAAATTTTAGTTAATGTTGCAGTGGTTAGGTCTATTCTTGCTTAAACTGAGGAAATCTAGTCATGTTCAAGTATTCTAGGTGGGTGTTATATTAGAGTCATATCGTTTAAGTTTGATACACATAATCTAGGAAACCGAAACCCCAAAACAATACCTTTTTTTTTTCTCTCCATCAACTCTATTATACATAGCTGTTTTCACGAATTAAAAACTTACTCGATTTGTATCCTAACAAAACTAAATAAAATTTTAAAAATTCAAACTACACTACATCAAAAAAGACTAAAAAAAATTTGACCATATTTTCATAGAATACCCGTTATGTAATATTTTCTTTTCAAAATTGAGTTACTCATGTTTGACTCAACACTTTATTATTTGTGCAAAATGGGTCATATTGATTTTAGACTCGTATCGCGTTGAGTTGGAGTCGTGTGGTATGTCAAAATTGCCACACAAAGAGTGATTATGTTTAGCACGGAAGTGTTAAATGCCTCACCATTACTACATTTAAGCATCACAATTATTAAGAGCTTGGTTAACTCTACTTTAAAATAACCAAAATGTGAAACTTGATAACAAAAGTAAATTGCAAACCAAGACAAGTAATCTGAGAGGTTTGGTTTACAAACGAAGGTAGTTAAAACTTCATACTTCAAAACTTCTTAGTCACATTTATGTGGGCAATCAGGGTGCCTTGACTTGAAGGTATTGGAGTCCTTTTTAGCACATAGTTTTTTTTTTTATGAATTCTCTATCTTAAAAGCTTTCTAAACAGATGGCTTTTTCCAATATCTCCAAACACTCTTTCTTTTTCGTAAGTGAAATATTGAGTCTATTTGCTGAACCCATATCACATTTGGTCGAATTCTTAAAGCGGAGAAAAAGTGTCGTTTTAATCAGATTGGACATTCTTTTTGGGCCTTAACTTTTTTATGGTTCCTACAATAAATTGAGCAAATTTTACTTTTGTAGGCTAGATGTTTCTTGGATATGTTCGGCCTAAGTAAAAAAATCATTTGTTCTGTTTTTTAAAGGTTTTTTTTTGGTGTTGATATATTTTTTTATACTTATTTAAGATGAAGTGTATGGATAAATATTTTATTCTATTAAACTCAATTTTAATAAAATATCTTGTGATTTGATACAAAATTCAAATGACTTTTAAATTTTTTTACTTACTTTCCGTTCTTTAAATTATGCATAATTTTTGTTCTTTCACTCTCTCTCTCTCCTTCCTAATATTTTTCACATAATTACTCTCTCTCTCTCTCTCTTTGTCCCTCCATTACTCTCTCACATTCTCTCTGCTATTTTTTCTCTATCTTTTTCTATGTTACTCTATCTCTTCTCTATTTTTTTCTCTCTCCTACTGATAGTTTTTTTTTAAAATATGTAAATATTTTTTTCTCTCTCCCATATTTCTCTCTCGATATTTATTTTCTCTCATCGTTACTATTTTTCCTTATTATCTCTATATCTTTTTATATCAACGTTACAACAACGCAATTACAATAATCAATTATAATTGCCCTATAATAGACCAAACAGTTACACCAAACAATTGCCCTATAATACCAAATTTGGTGTAATGGTAATTTTTTTTGTATAATGATAAATCTAATTAGGTGTATGTAATTGATGTAACCATATCGTGATACTAAATAATGTAACTCTTTGGTTTATGTAAATAACTAAATGATAAATTGAGTCGGAGTTGTAATTTCGTATAATTATTTGGTGTAATTGTTTGGTTTATTAAAACACATGAGTAACTGTTTGGTGTATTATAGGATAATTATAACTAATTGATGTAATTGTGTTATTGCAGCATTGGTGTAAATAAGGGGTGAGGGAGAGAAAATAGGACCTTTTAATCTTTTTTTTTTAAATGCACTTAAGACCAAATAAGCTTTTTTAATGTAGTTTAGCTCAATTAAGTCCAAATTTTTGTATTGACTTCCAAATTTCCCGTTTTTAAAATGCATAAAATCAATTGGTCCAAGGAATATTGAATTAGCAGCTTGATAATACCTCCAGTTTTCAACAGTGATCTCAACTATTTGAGATGGTTTTTTATGAATTTTGTTTTGTTATTGTGTTCTATCTCAACAATTATATTTTGTATTAGTATTCCAGTTTATTTGAGCCACTTGCATGCATTACCATCGAAATCACAGAAGTCATCCAAAAATTTCTCAGCTCCTTTTTTCATTCAAAGTTTCCAACAATCGGAGAATCCAAAAATTGGCGAGGTTGACTATGCTTGAACAATACGATTGTTTCTCTCCCTGTAGGGGTGATAATTTTTGACACGACACGATAATTCGACACGAACATGACACATATAAATGAGTTTTAGGTTGACTAATTTTTTGTGTTAACCCGTATATGACACGACTCGCCAACACGAAATGTTAATGGGTCATGTTCGGGTTCAACCCGCTTAACCCGACTTAACCCGTGTATTTCATCGGGTTGACACGAACCCGATCTGTTTTGACCCGAATTGACCCACCTCTTAGAGGATTTGAAAGATGCTTATAATATTGCTTTGGGATATTAGTAAAGCTTTTTAAAAATTTGTAATATTATGGAGATTTGTATTTGTTTTGGGATATTTGTAATGTTTTTAATGTCTTTGTTTTATGTAAATTGTATTTAGAATATTTGTAAAATGTTTAAATTTTTCCTTTTTTGGTTAGGTCATGTCGGGTTGGGTCGTGTTAAGTAGGTTGAGTCGTGTTTACCCGAACACGACCTATGTAAATCTCGGGTCACAAGTCGTGTCGGGTTAGTCGTGTTTCAAGTCAGGTCGTGTTCGTGTCCAAATGACCTAACCCGTTTAGTTCACAGGTCGTGTTTGGGTTGATGTGTTTTCAACCCGAACGTGACTTGATACGACCCAAACACGACACGACACGATTGCCACCCCTATTTCCATACGGAATCTATTATGACTGCAAATGCCCAACCCAGGCCCAAATGTTGCTTAACCTTTCCAACACCAGCCTAGCCCATTGGGTTGGTTCGAAGGAGAAGTAATCAGGTCCTTATTCACTTACCGGCATCAGAAAACTTTTTATTCGCGTTTCCAAACGCTTTAATCGTTATTATGTGGCTCCTTCTAGGGTTAAGATAGTGCAATCCCAGTTTGGGATAATCTCCTATCCACCGTTCCAAACTCACCAGAAACCCTAAAACGCGAAAGAAGTCTAATTCGCAGGCGTACACGAGAGAGAGGCAGACAGAGCTCATATTCGCGCTCGAAACCTTAAAAGTTTATTCGCTCTTCGTCAACAATCGGATCTCTCTGGTCCTTAGGGTTAGGGTAAAGGTTAGTATGGCGATGGAAGAGATTACGGAGGGAGTGAACAATATGAACATCTCTGATTTTCACAAGAAGAACCGCATTCAAGTCTCCAATACCAAGAAGCCTCTCTACTTCTACGTCAATCTTGCCAAGGTATCACCTAATACAAACTCTTAATTAGATTTTTGTGGCCGCCTTGTCTTGTATAATGTTTTCGATTTTTCATTGCGGTGCAGAGGTACATGCAGCAACACAATGAAGTGGAGCTTTCAGCGCTTGGAATGGGTATCATCTTCTTAATCATCATAATCTCATAAATTTTCGTTTCCACGAACTCGCACACATTTATGGATATTTGTTTTTCTAATGGTTATAGATATATACTCATAAATTCTGTTATTGTAATGTTTTCTAAATCTGGAAGAACAAACTCATCTGCTATGTGGAAAGCAATTAATGGAGGAAATTAAGTGAAGAAATTGTGTTACCTTGTTATTAGCTTGAATGTTTTGTCACAAATATGCTAGTGTGATTTTGTTTTCTTTTTCTCCCAACATATTGGGAAGCATGTCGCTTATTCACATGGAACACTAATTGTAGGATTTTTCATGCCACTTTGAGTCTGGTATCTGGTGACTCTAGTTTATATCAGTTTTGTAACAATCTTGAGCAGAATGTTGAAACTAGGTCGTTCATAAAAGTTGTTGATGGAGACAACTAAATGGATTTGGCAATCAGATCAATTTTTTTTTTTTGTTAGTATAGGTGCTTGAGTCATGATTTGGCTTCTGATTACCTAAATTGTGAACCCAACCACCAACCCACACTCAAAAAGCTTCCTTTTTTCATATATTTTTTGAAACATTCAATTATTAGTGCAGAAATGTTCATATTCTCTTTCTGATATGGCACTGCAGCAATTGCCACTGTTGTCACGGTTGCAGAAATTCTGAAAAACAATGGTTTAGCTGTTGAGAAGAGTGAGTTTCTGGATACATTTACTGTAGTCCTTCCTGTCTTCCTGATTTCTCATTGAAATTCAACCTCCATAAGTGGGGTTACATATAATTAGTGAATGTTAAATTTGATTTTTCCCCAATCAAAACATGTAGAAATTATGACATCTACTGTGGACATGAAGGATGAATCAAGGGGAAGACCCGTCCAGAAAGCCAAGGTAGGTTACACTGCAAAATTTTTTATGAAGCCGCAGGCATATTCCAACTCTAAATATTATGTTATTTTTCCAGGAGCTTTCTTACAGTGCACATTGAGTTCCCTGTGCATGTTGAAGTTGTTATTTGTTATTAATTTTTAAGAGTATATGTCTGGAAACTACCCTCTGAAGTCTGAACTACTAAATCTTCCATAGTTTCCACCCTAGAAGTAAAACTATGGGCGGTTGGAATCCCCCACACCCCCACAAAAAAGAAGAAAAAGAAGAAGAAGAAGAAGCTGCTAAATGACACAGCGTTTAAACCCCTTACTCTATGTTTACCCAATTCCATGTGGATGTCGTTAATAGAGTTGACCAAATAATGCTAATGCCGTTAGTAGAATCAGTATTATGTGCGTGTTTGAAATAGGTCGATTCTGTTGTGTATTTGTAACATTTGGACGGAGGGTATTATGGTGGAAAAAAATTGTTTCAGTTGTCATGTGCAAGTTACACAACTCATTTCCATAGTCATTGGACAGAACCCAAGGGAAGGGGGTTTAAGTTTTGAGTACTTACAGCCTTTGTGTTTTTTTAGTTCAAGGTGATACAGTGCCAAATTGGCATAGTACACGGTTGTTTACTGCAACACCCCGGCCCCCTTTTCCTCCTTTCCCCTTGCTCTTTTTTTCTGCTGTTTTGTAAATATGGAGTATTAGGTTTTACCTTTCTTCAGACCTCCTGCAAGAAGTTTAACATTTGCTAAATTTTGTATTTCAGATTGAGATAACACTGGGGAAGACAGCAAACTTCGATGAGTTAATGGCTGCTGCGCAAGAGGAGAGGGAGATGCGAAATGAGGAACAAAGCTGAGGGGAGAATTTGTCATGATTTGTTTTGTATTTTGATTTCCTTGTAGTTACAAATTTACTGCTGCTCAGTTTTCTTAGTTTCATTTTCTTCATTTCATGCTCCTAGGACACGTTCATTGCGACAGTTTTACTAGTTTGGGGTTGTGATTTTCCCCTTGTTGCTGTCCAAAGTTTCCATTTGGTTATTTCTTGTTCTTTAATCCTTTTCATTTCCAGTGTTCAAAACAACAATATGGGAACCATCAAGGCATAGATGACAATTTGTGGTCAACCACCTGCCGGGGACTCTCGAATCCTGAGCAAACTGCCAATTACAAGCTAAATGGTTTTTGATAACCGTATGTAAGATAGTCCAATTACTTGGTGGCGACATTTCCATCTATAGAAATATGCAGAGGCAAATGGAATTCCATCATAACTTTCCAAGCCACCAATAGCATAAATACTCAACTTTAGCAATTGATAGCATTTTGTTTCAGGTGAGAGGGCTGAGTTATTTTTTTTGGATGGGGCACTGGTGGCTTGCATTTACTTGGCAGCCAGCAACCTTCACCTCATGGGCCTTTTGCCAGAGATCACGGTGGTCCGTTCTCTTTCCAGATTGAGTTGATAGGGGCCTCACGTGATGAATGGAATGGTTTGGTTGGACAAGAAAAAAGTGTAGTCTGAAAATCTCTGATATGAATTTTGACTTGGAATTCGAAGAATAAAATCAAGACAAAAAGGTTAAAAGACAATCTTATAGGAATCCACTTTACGCAAAGGCTGCTCTTCGTCAATCTTGTTACAATGCACTCCACCTTATTAGAGCATTGGAGAAGAAAGGCTTAGAGCTTCTATAAGCCATACCAAAATCCTTTCTCTCACTTCATCTTCGGTTTGAACCTGACATGGTAGCTAACAGTCTGAAACCTTTGGAAAGCCCTATTGTCAAGGTGGCAGACATCATCAAGGAGAATCCTACAAGTTGGAACACCCTTTGCCTTTTGAAATGTCATATCCAGTGAGGAAGTAAATGCTATTCAGGCCATTCCATTACCATTATGTGGAGGTGTTGATAGAAGAATTTGGTGGCCTGATAGGAAGGGTACCCACACTGTAAGATCTGGCTATGGATTGGGGAATAAGCTCGTGCAGATCCCTCAGGAGGCTAGCTCTCCAGCCTCTGTCCATCCTAGTCTATGGAGATGCATATGGAATATGAAAGCTGTACCACAAAAGTGAAGCACTTATGGTGGAAGGCATGCCATAATACCTTGGCCACCTGTACAAGAAAAAGTGTGCTTCCCCTCTTTGTCAGATATACCTTTTAGCCCCTGAATCCGTTGAGCATTTGTTGTTTGATTGTGTTTGGACTAATAGGGTGTGGTTTGGTATGGACCTTAACTTCTATTGGGGAGATTCTCATTTTTTGTTGGTTGCTAGGAGATCCTCTATGTTGCTGCAGATGGTTACAAAGGCCCATGGTGGCCTTGATGTTCTGGGCAAATTTGCCACTGTGGGTTGGGTCAATTGGAAGACGAGGAATCAATTTATTTTTCATAAGGAAGAGATCAATGCCTTCGCCACAATCATCAAAGCCCAAGGGATGTAGAATGATATACTTATGTCTGGGATTGGGGAGGTCTCTAATGAGCAGAAAGGTGCATAGGCTGAAGAGGGGGGAAGCCTTAATGCTGATGCTGAAACCTTTATAAGCTGTGATGGGGCTTTCAACTCTAAATCTGTTAAGGCTGCTTGCGGGGTGATGGCTTGGAAGGAAAGAGGTTCCATTGTTAATGGCAGTGCGAAAGCTTTTCCTCCAGGATCCAGTTTACTTGCCGAAGCCGAGGTTGTTAGACAAGCATGCATACTTGCTGAAGCCCAACTGACCGCCAATGCAACAATTCTGAATGGCTGCTTGAACATCATCAAACTTAGCTCCAACGAAGACGATCCCCCATGAGAGATTAGTGCTATTGTTAATGATACTAGACATTTAGCTATGGTACAAAATCTTAACTTTTTACACAAGCCTAGGACCTATAACAAAACTGTTCATTGGGTGGCAGCCGCAAAATTAAACAATTCACTTCCGTTAGATTGGATAGGCTCTCCTTCCCCCGAGCTTAAGGCTTTTTTATATGACTGATACTTGGTTTTTCAAAAAAAAAAAAAAAAGTGGGTATTCTAGTATCTCTCTTGCTTCCATGGAAGCTATAGAGGCTGCACGAGGGGATCGCAAACCCTGGACCGGAGAAGCTGCGAGTGTTTGGAGAAATAGTGGAAAAAGTCAACTCACTCCGAAAGAGACTGCTTTCATCCTTCAAGCTCTTTCCATTCCGACAAACAGAAATATATATTTGGCAGCAGTACTCAGTCCCACCAGGCAAGCTAGTTTGCTTAGCAGCATAAAATCATCTTATGTTACTGAATCGTATATCACCTATAAGAAACAAATTATTAGCAATGCAATACTCAAACATCAAATGATCCTTCTTGTTCATCAAGCATAAGCTTCTCTTTAACCTTCATGACCTCTGCTCAGCAAAGGTTTTAGTTGACGTGAAAGACTTGACGCTGGCAACATTATAGCTGCTGTTTGTAGAGACAGAGGCATGGTAAAAGGTGATATTGGTACATTGGGGTGGCAACAGCTCATGGTTTGTGATTCCCGTGAGTATTTAGCTCATTTTCGCCAGACGTGTAGCAGAAAGAGAAAGTTTCAAGCTTTTGATCTTTTTCTTGTTCTCTCTGATATCTCTTAAAGATGCTAATCCTAATGGAAACAAAGAAGATCAGTCCCCACCAGATGAGCTACTCGTTGCAGTCAGTGAAGGGTTTTGTACTGGTGCTGCATGCAGAAAGCAATGTGGATAGACCTCCCCCCGCCATCATGACAAACAAGGCAATGATCACAGATGTCTAAGTGGTGCATTTCTGTAGAATACTCGCAGCCAAACCACTTCTCATGTTCCTTGTGTTCTTGCAGTAGCGTCATTTCTAATGGGAAAAATCAATATTAAATGTACACCATAAGTTATCCATTCTTTCTTGTTGAAACTAATTCAATAGAAACAGAACACTACAAGCAAAATACTTCTATTTTGCATCCTTAAACTTGGTGCTTGCATCTATTGCAGGATTGAGAAAGCCAGGCCGCACAATTGTCTTTTGAGAGCAGGAAACAACAAATTAAAGCATACAAAAGCCGAGGCTTAGAAAAGAAAAAGAGGAAAACTTTCCTTGTGCAATTTCACAATAAAGACATCAATCAATCGTCAAGATAGATGATTCAGATGATGACCCGCAGCTGGTAGGCTGACTTATTCCACTAAACTATTAAAGTTAAAAGAGAAAGGAATACTGCACCATGGGAAAAATGCATGGCTCCCTCTAAAATTATTGTACACGAATCTTTCAACCGAAAAAGAAAAGAACGCCATATAAAGTGATGTTGTAATAGAGCAGAATCTCAAGACTAGGCTCTAGGGCCTCCAAACATTCTAGTGTCTTTTATTTTTTTCCCAATTTGTATAAATATGATGTAGAGTTCTCAAAGAAATTAGCAAGTTGAAGGAACAAGTTAACTATATCCAGGTAGTAGACAAATAAGCAAGCGGAGGCACTTCAACCTTCAACGCATGCTTCAATTACTTTGCAGCATGAGGCACTACATTATAGATATACCGTTTCACAAAGAGAGTGAAGGGGAGAAAACAAAAACACTTTTCTTAGTCAAATAATAAACAAGAAAAACAGTTTTTCAGTACATACCTCCGAAGCATAATCATGTTCAATTCAGCATCTTGCAAATAAATTTACTGTTTTATGCAAGCCAAATTGCAGCTTATGTACAACTATCTGTTCTTTGTTGCAGTTTGCATGGGAACCACCTGCATGAAGCAATAAACTCACAATGACAGATGGCTTCTGCTGACTAATCAACAATAAAGAACATTGTACAGAGAAAAATTCACCCACCATGATTTATGCCTTAACTTATGGCAACAGCAAATATAGGCAGATGTAACCCTGCATTGGCCCTCGCAACCTAAACAATAACCATTATGAAGTAGCATGAAAGCTCCACAAATTAAATTCTGGTGGCAGCCCTTCCATTTCATAGAAGACCCTGGTCTGTACATAAGATTGAACAAGAGATAAATGAGTTTTCTACTTCCCCTAAGTTGCTGAAACTTTACAATCATCCACTTCTTGATTGTCAGACTTGCAATCTTCAAGCAAAGTATGCAAAATTAGCGAAGCCTCAGAAGTGGCTCCCTGAGGTAGGTACTTGTCTAAAATCAACGAGTATTTTAAAGCAACATTAAGCTCTTGCTCATTCAAGTTGCATGAGGCAATGCTCCTCCAGTCCTTTGATCGTCCTTCCATGCAAATACCATGTAGCAAGGCAGCAAAGGTGATAGAATCAGAAAGACCGCCCTTGCTTAAAATGTTATCACTCCACTGCAAGGCGGTTTTAAGCATTCCATATAGGCAAAGGCAGACAAGGATTGAGTTATATGCAGCAACCCGTGGAATCCAGCCATCTGATATCATTCTTCCAAACAAATCCAGAAACATAGACTTCTTGTCCTCATGAAACTCGTCTCCTTTCTCAGATACTGCTATGGGTGAATTATTTGAAAATCCATTCACCAAATAATGAAAAGTAACGTCATTGGGATTGCATTTACACATCAGCATTTGTTCGAAAAAGGAGGCCGCTTTTGCGAGTTTACCTTCCTTACAGAAGCTACCTATCAGTATAGAGTAAGTGACAACATTAGGAATTAAACCATGGGATTGCATCTCGCTAAATAAATTTTCAGCTCCACTGGAGTCTCCCTCGCGGCAAAAACCATTAATCAATGAGGTATATGTAACCACATTTGGCTTGCAGTTCCGTTTCACCATTTCTGTAAACAACCTCAATGCACCAGGTATGTCGTGCTGCTTAACGTATCCATCTATAATTGTGGAGTAAGTGAATTCATCAGGAGAAATATGCCGCTTCATCATTCTATTGAAGCATGAGATCGCATCTTTCATCATCCCAAATTTACAATGGCCCTTAATCATGGCGTTGTAACCCACAACCCCAGGATTCATTCCTCTTTCAATTGTGTGCTCAAAGAGTTTCTTTGCCTCATCAAGGTCACCATTTCGGATGAATCCATCCACTAAAGTAGCATAAATAAATGCATCGGGTAGCACATGTTGGTCAAGCATCTCAACAAGCAGCTGCTTGGCATCAGGCAGCCTCCCCTTCTTGCATAGTCCACTGATCAAAACATTGTAAATAGCTGCATCAGGCGACAATCCCCTTTCCATCATTCGTCCCCGAATTGTTAGTGCAACATCAACCTCACCCGCAACAACGAGCCCATGAACAAGAGCTCCGTACGTTACCAGGTCAGCTTTATGTGCCCTTTCTGTCATCTCAAAAAGTAAGTTCATGGCCTTGTTAAAATCCCCCAGCCTGCTATACACATGTATAAGAGGAGTATAACTCAATTTATTCGGCACCAGTCCCTTCTTCATTGCTTGCTCTAGAAGCCGCTCAGCTTCCTGGACCTGCCCTTCCTTGCATGAACCAGAAATCAAAGTATTATATGTCACAATATCTGCCTCGCATCCATTCTCAATCATCTGTCTAGCAATCTCCACTGCTTTCACCATGCAACGATGCCTACAATGAGCGTCAATAATGTTATTATAAACACGAACATTAACTGTCAAACCCCTCGAATTCATTTCCTTCAAAAGCCTATCAACTGCCTTGAAATTCCCTTCCTTGCAAAACCCCTTAATCATAGCCCCATAAGTCTCCACCGTAGGCAGAAACCCTTTCAACTTCAACTCTTTAAAAACCCCATAAGCTTTTTCAACATCACCTTTCCTGCAATACCCATCAATGAGTGTAATGTAAAACACAACATTAGGAATGCAATCCTGTCCCCACCTATCCTCGATCAACTTTCTACCTTCCTCAACCTTTCCTTCTTTACACAACCCGCTCACCATTATACAAGTACTATAATTATCCGCACTACAATTTTGACTACCGTCATCTCTTTGAATCATTTCATCATAGATCCGCCGCGCTGTTTCAGTTCGGCAATCCTTTATAAGTGCATCAAGCAAAGAATTGCAAGCAAACACATTTGGAACAAAACCATAAGTTGTAGTTACAAATGAGTACAGTTCAAGAGCTTTATCAACCAAACCAGAATCTGAATAAGCCTGAATGATCAAATCCAGTGCCTCACGGGTCGGCAATTTGTCTTCACATTTCATACTATCCAACAAAATTTCGATCTCCGGAAACACTTTAGACTTAGCCAATAACTTCAAAAGAGATGAATAAGCAAACCCATCAAGAGAACAACCGTAGGGTCGATGAGCGACCCAATCAAAGAATTTTAAACCCAATTCGGCGTCACGAATTTTCTCGAACACCAAGTAGGCAATGTCTGATGGGACTATTTCTTCTTCGGAGAGTCGGGTTTCGAGATTATTTTCCCACTGATTTTGGGTTCCGAGAATTTCACAGACCTCGTTGATGAGTTTTTTGATGTGGGATGTAATAGGAAAGGTTGCAGAAGACTCAGGCTTGGAATTGCGAAGGGTGGTTTTGGTGCGTAGGAGTAGGTTTCTCGACATATGACGGAGAAGCGGATGAGATAGATGGTGAGTGGGAGAGGATCTTGACACCAGTGAGCTTTCAATTTTTCTGGATAAATAAATAAAATTTACATTAAATGATCATGGGTTGTGCCTATAAAATCAACAAAAAAAGTGTAACTGTTGGAAGCTCTCTCTGTCGTAAGGGGAATTTGGTGGGGGTGGAGGTGGAGGTGGAGGTGCTACCCTTTTCCAGCAAATTCCAACGTAAGACAAAAGAAGTGTCAACAAGCTTATTACAGTGAGCCAAACCACCGATACATTGAAGAAGACAAACATCAGATCAATTCAGACATATGCTCGCCCGTTGATAATCTGTGAACTTCAAATATTTTTGTGGGTTAATTATACTAGACAATCCCAAAGTTTAGAATTTGTATCATTTTAGTCTTTAATTTTTAATTATATTATTTTGATCTCTAAAATATTAAATATATTTTTATATGATCATTCAAGCAGACAACGTTCAGAGATTATTGACGATTTTTTATCGTAAATTTGTCACAAATATTAGGGTTGGGTGAGAATGTGGGATGAGGGGTGATAATAAGAAACGTGGCACGAGGTGGCGGTGATAAAATTGTAAGGGAAGAAATTGAAAATAAAGTACATCATAGAAGACACCAGCAGTTGATACATGTGTCTACTGCGTTGATGGTTAAGACAAATGAATATATATACAAATTATACTCCAATAAAAACAACTAACAAGCATTGAGCATGGGCCTAAGGTATCAAACAATCTACCACAGGATTTGTCAAGCTAGATGTTCCATGAGCATTCAAACATGAAGAGGAAGTGATATGGGTCGGATCATCAATCCACGTTATGTCGATGTTGTTAAGCACAATGTTGGTGCAGCCGGCGGTCTCACTGCAACTAAGTTTGATTGCAACATCCGTGCTCGACGTCCCGCGAACGCCGACATAAAAAACATCGCTTATTTGAACAGCCGATGTCTTCCGCAATGTGTGGTAAAAACAGAAAGAAAAATAAAATTTTTGTCGACAATGAACAAACAATAACAACGTAAAAAGAATACGAAAACCGAGCCTCCCATTCTTCTTTTAATTACTTAAATTGTTTTTCACGTTTCCTTTATATTAAATGTGGATAAAAAATTTGTATGTGTTATATGATTTTGGGACAAAACAAAATAAATTCACCTAGTTTGGAAAGTAACAAGGTAAAACATTTATTCAAATTGTAACAAAAATTGACAAATGAGACAATCTAAAACCAATTATCAAAGAATAAAAGAAATGTAACATTTGAACGAACAATGACATTAGGATATAGTTGAGAGGGTTAAAATATAAATTTTCCCACCGTAAAAATTTATAATATAAAATAGGACAGATTTTAATAAGTTCATCCGACGATCTCAAATAGACTCATCCGACGATGACTAATATTTTCTTAAAACCATTCATATTGTATCTCTAATATCTTATTAAATTAACACTGATAGATAGATAGAGAGATATCAATTTTCTTACTTGATTTCTGCAATTGGGAGTGGGAATGCAATAGTATTGGTCAATTAATATAGGGGTGCCTGCTGCAACCAGTGTAATGTCCTCAAAGGAGATATGCCTAGCATATCCAGACCCACCCTAGAAAGACAAGTAACCAAACAAAAAAATGTCACAAGTCACTTCAACAAACTTGATCAGTTTCACTATATCTAGATCTAAAGGTTAAAATTTTGTTTTGGCTGGGGCCTCGAACCCAAATCTTCTATGAACCCGCCACGAATCAACAAAAACCGTAGTTTCATCTAACGATAGTTTATTTCTGACACCCTTTTACTAGATCATACAAATAAAACTCTTCGGATTTATCAAGCAAACATCCATGCATGTTTTTGGTTTGTTCAAAAATTGAAACGTTTCTGAAATCTTGCTAAAACAGAAAAAAAAAATTTGACAAATTGGTTTCAAAACATTTGAATTTTAATTTTGAAACGTTCGAAAACATGAGAATTTCAATATCCAACATAGATCTTAATTATGATCCTTGTCGTCCTTTGAACTGCATTACCTGCCAAGTTTTGATCCTTGCTGCAAACATAGTTCCTGTAAAACTACAATTTTTCACATGTACTTCTTCAACAGTGTCACTCATTCCATTGGCTCCCAAGCTTCCAATGCTACAAGGAACATTTTTCAACCTTAGTTTTATAATACCCTATTGGATGACTTTGCAAATACAATTTTTATGAGAAGGAAAAAAAAGAATTGCAAACTACATGAAGATTCTCAAGAAAACAAACCTTATACCATGTCCTGGTCCGCATTCTATCCCAGTTATATTGATATAAGTAGATTCTCCACCAATTGCTATACAATCATCGCCTATATATGTTCAATCGAAAGGAATGTTTATGTTCGATAAAATTCCATTTCATACAGAATAAAAATAAAGGGATGAGTGCGAAGGAAATGAAATTGAATAAATCGGGACAAAAATGTACACATACCAGTTGCGATAATGGAATCATGAATTTCTATATGATCTGATTTGCCTATATTGATGCCATCGGTGTTGGGGCTTAAATCAGGGGCGATTATACGAAGATTAGAGATGGTTAAACCGGTGCAACCAACGATGTTTATATGGTCTCTGGGACTGTTGATATGTGTTAATCCACTAAGTTGAAGGTTCTCACAATCATATAAACCCAATCCCTAGTCACCACCAAAAACAAACATCTCTCACTTTGTATTTCAGTTGTTAGATCAACAAGAAATTGAATGATGTTTTGAAGAGTTATTGAGAGAGATAACTTACAGTGGGTCTTACAAAATTCATCTTCTGGACAAAGTAATCATTTGTTAGAACTTGTTGAAAAAAATAATAAAAAAAAAAGTAGAAAAAAAGAGGAAATAAAATTAAGATTGTTGGTTTTAAGTGTGTCTTCTACCCACGCTTGAATCATCAAGTTGATTGTATTGATCCCACCAAACTGCACCTTGCCCATCGATTCGCCCAGTTCCATCGATAACAAGGCCACTGATTTTCGAGAAGGAAAGCCAATTATGCATGTCAAGATTAGTCCATGCTCTAGGGTCGCTTGGGGCTACTATATTGCCATTAATCTACAATCATATTGACATAAACCAACATGTTAAAATGGTAATACTGTTGGCATGACATCATATAACGAGGGATTAGATTAGGAGTTTGATTTTCAGTGTATGAACTTACTTGAACATTGATGTTTGGTGATGCACAAGGACCTTGAAATGTTGTAGGATTCAGTAAGAATGTGTAGCCCTCTGGCATGCATAAGACTGGAGTGCCTATGGCAGCTCTGCAAGCAGCTGTCCATGCTTGAAGAAAAGACTTAGGGATATCCAAATGTGAAAGTTGGACATGTTAGATCTTCAATGCTTAAATAAAAAATAAAAAAAAGGGGAATACAAAACGGGAAAAGCGGTCTTTGTAGTGTACTTTCTTATAAGAAAAATACTCAACAGAGCTCAAAACACGTTAGACAGAAGCTCACGAAACCTTGTTAAGATAATTTCTGTGTCCGAACATTTTGCTATATCGAGAAGAAAGAATATGCTGGCATACTAAAATACTTCGGTATTAAGAGTATAGTATGTTTATCAAAATTGGACTTTTGACAATTCTATGTCTTTATTTATGAATATGGCGCTTTCATGGGATCCAAACGAGGATACTATTCGTGCTACTGAACATAATTTCTTAATTACTAAAACAGTAAGTGCCAATGTGCCATGCCCAAAAAATTATGCACCTTGGAGAAATGCCATAGCTAGATAGGTAGGGCAATCATGAGGATGCACATGGTTGAAATAATTCTCCGTTATTTAAGAAAACTAATTAACCGGAACTTTGTATGAACTGTAACTATATGCAACAAATAGTTTGGTGTAAGGACTTTACATGGGAATCATCTGCTATTCCATCCCCAATAGCTCCATAGTCAAGTACACTAAAAGTATTGCATTCAGGTAGTTCATCAGTGTTACTGCTTCCTCCCAAGCCAGCCATGCATAAAACCAAGAATATGATAAGAAGTTCCTGCATATGGTAGACGTAAGACAGCTTATCACTTTTCAATTTTTCAGAACAATGCAGTACCAAAACAATGGTAAAAGGAAGGGTTGAAATGCTCTTGTAGTTTTTTTAAAATGTAAGATTGACTTTCTGACAAGCCTCGAATTTGACATTTTTTTGTTGGTTGCAAAATTAGCAGCTTGAGATATTGCTTGGGCAGTCTCAAAACCAACAAAATAAAAAATTGAATGACAACATTGAAAATTATATCTGTGCTCTATAGTTGAGAAGATTTTTAAAAAATGTTTAGATGTTCATAACTAGAGAGTTGAGATACATACCATCATTACACGAAGCAATTGAATGAATTTCTATCACTGTAGAAGATAATGCTGACTTATACATAACACTAAGATTTCATGGCTTTTGAAGAAATTGAGCCATGCCTGTGAGAAAGGTAAAATAAACCCTGCATTGATGGAGGATTAATTTGAGGAGGAAGACCATATCAAGTGTAATGAATACGATATATGCTTGATAAATCCTCTATTTTTCAATTTGCATGCATGTTTTTAAAGATCTGGTCATGTCACTCAATTTTCCCCAACATCCTGTTACACCAGGCGTGTTTAGTGCTGAGATTGAAGACCATTATTGATATGGATCAGTTTTAGAATCCATCTAATTCACTGTATTAATCGTACTCATGATACATTATGGAAATAATATACCAAATTAAGCTTCTTTTGCTGGAAATGGCAGAGAATCTAGCTTATGCATATTGGATAAAGCAGCATTAAAAACAATCAATAGGCTTTAATGGAGATTATATTGGATTTATACCAGGTAAGAAAGATCATTAAGTTAATTTTACAATTATTTTATGACAATCTTAGGAATGGAATGTTTAGTGCTACATGGTTTATCACAGATAATGAGACCAATTTTTTTTTTTTTTTAATCGGTAAGATAGAAAGTTTTTGCGCATGTCATGTAGTGCCTAATGCTTTCTTGACCACAGGCAATTTGAATGATATCAACTCGCCATCGTTTAAGCTAATAATTATCGATTAAAAGGGCATAAATGGAGTAATTTATGTCAGATTAGACTGCATGTATCTTTTGCAAAGTCGTGTTTTCTTGAAGAAATGTATATCAGACCTCGTCTAGTGCAGTGACTATGTTACTCTTATGGAAACTTACAGTCCGTAAATATTTGATAAAAGAAGAACATGCTAAGTTAAGAATATTCTCAGTTCATAAATTTTGTCTCCCACAATTATAAATCATTGCATATGGAAATAGGGGAATAAGAAGACTCTTTGCCGGAATAATATGCTGTACCTTCTACAATACCAACTCAGTGCAGATTGTAGTTCCTAGTAATAGAGGCTTGATACGAACATCTCTAAAAAGGTCATTTTCAGTGCACAATGAGTTTATAGTGGAGTCTAGGGTAGATAAGCAGTATGCAATCTTATCACCTTTTCGAGAGGCTAATTCTTGGAAACGTCTCTTTTATGGGGAAAAAAATCAATATCGTCCTCATGACACTGGTGTAGTGTATTTACTATCAAACGCTTGTGTTCAAATTTCTTAAGGGGTATAGAAGGTACTAAAGTCCATAGCATTTTCCAGCTTGGCCATTTATTAGCATAAATGTGGAGAAGAATAATTATAAAATACAAATCAGGAGTACATCGAATGAGAACAATGTGGGGGAGAAAGACAGAAGGATAGAGAAGAGAGTTGAGACAATACACCTAAAAGATGAAAAGAAGTTAGGAAAAGGCCATCTCAAACTTCAAGTTCATTGTAAGAGACACGACCCAGGCTGTACAATTCCTTTAGCATGTCCATAGGCATTGTTGCAGCTTGAGTTGACTTGGTATCCTGGAGTTGATGATGCCAATTGAATTGTGTCAAACAAAATCTTGGTGCAGGGAACAGCGTCGCTGCAGTTGAGGTTGATAGCAAGTTTGGTCTTTGAGGTTCCAAACGTCCCAGAGTAGCGAATATCGCTTACATGAACTCCTGTTTTCTTTAACAAGCATACCAAACTCAAATCTTAGATTCAACTGATGTCTAATGGTAGAACTTCATAAACTCTGTTCACATATCTAGCTATTAATTGGTCAGAAACTTTTATATACCCTCCAAATTACATAATATTTGAAGTGAAACTAAGAGAATGACACTTAAGAACAAAAAAGGTACTAAAAACGGTTTCACAATAGCAGTATTACTAAAGATGATTGTACAATTTCTGTTTTCCTTTCATAGCAGTAATGGTCAAAAGAAAATATGAATCTCCATAGCCGTTCATCTCCTAAAAACAAAAATAAACCACATATTAGGTGCTGGTTGTAGGTTTGTTTTCTTACTGTGGGTTTGCATCCATTTCTGACATCACAGTAGTGTTGGTCAATAATTATAGGATTTTTCACATCTGTGAAGTTCAAATTTTGGTACGTGACCCCTCGAACATAACCTCTCCCAGCCTACGAAAACAAATTAATATTAGTAAATATATGGGGATTAATCTTTTCTGTTAGAACATGAGAACTAGGAAGTAACTATCATGCAAATGACAGAACCATCTGAATAGTATAAAAAATGGTCCATAGACTGGCTGTAAAGATGGATTATTTCAGGTTCTCTAAACTATTACCTGCCATGTCTTGATCCTTGCTCCATTGGTTGTATTGTAGAAATGGACACGAGTCATGGTAATGTTCTCTACTTGGACCTCATTTCCGCTCCTCCCTAAACTTCCAATACTATCACCATGGATCACCACAAAATATTTCAAATTTGAACTTTAGGGCCAAATACATATATCAAAAATGTTTACACCGAAGAAAATGGTATATCGATTCTTGGCCAAGCATGCATAGTTCTGGTTTTATATCATTCCCCTTTATAGTTGAAGTCTTGAAGAGTTGCTTGGAAAAATAAGGCTGGATCATTATGCTTAAACAAAATTTTCAGGGGATATTAGAATTTGACCAAATGCAACAATGTTCTTTCCATCTATTAGCAGAAGAAATCACCTACCTCACACCATGGCCAGGTCCACAACTAACATCGGTGATGTAAATATTTGAAGTTTGGTCTCCAATTGATATACAATCATCACCTATAATCTCCATTGAGAATAATTGAACTATTTCAGGTTCAAATTCTAAATTAAGTTAGGACTGATTTGAGAGGTTAGGATATGGGGAGATTCCTGATTACTACCCTAAAACACACAATGATAACAGTGTAAAGTCCTTTAAAATGGTGAAGGATTTACCCGAGCCAATGTTTGTGCTATCAATAGACACTCTACGAGATCTGCTAATATGAATCCCATCTGTGTTGGGGCTTGATGCAGGAGAATTTATGCTCAGGAATTTAAAATTGACACCGTAGCATCCTGATAACCCGACATGAGTTTGAGGGCTATTTACAAAAGAGATGTTGTTCATATAAACCTTGGTACAATTTATGAAACTGAGCACCTGCAGAGCATGGTATAGAAAACCGAAAAATATGTTGCAACTGTTTTTTAGCAATGAAAAGTATTGCATCAAATCAAAATCAAATTAGTTATTTAAGTGAGAAAAAAATAACCTACAACATATAAAGCAATATATTGAATAAAATACTATACTTACTGTTGGTGCAAGCTTGATGCATCCCTGTTTAAGATGTGAAAACTGATTAGCAATTTTGCATCTAGATAGATGCAATGATGCAAGAAAGGAAGCTAATAAACTTGGACTCCACAATGCTTTAGGTACCTCTAACTGAGGATGTAACGCGCATGAGATAGCCCACCATCCCTTACCACGTCCCTCTATCGTGCCAGAACCACTTATGTTAAGCCCCTTCACATCCTGAAAGATTAGTAACCACCTTAAGTTTTTTCCCTTCCATGCATCAGGACTTTCAGGGGCTACAATTGTGCCCGATAGCTGTCAACAGTAAAGGATAAAGAGGAATGAAGGCATTTAGACAGCTTGGTTAAGTACTCATGAGTGAATGTGGTAGCTCACATAGCTTAGTTACTGCAAAATTCTAGTAAAAAGAAGTGCAGAACAAGGGATATCGATCGAACTACATAATTTCTCTTACCAGAATGTTCACATTCTTGGGTCTGCAAGGACCAGCCAAAGTTATGAGATGAACCAGAAATGTCTTTCCCTGAGGTATAACCATAGTAACACTCTCTGTGTCTGCATCACATGTGCTTTCCCAAGTCTTTGCAAATGCCTAGTATTATGTCAAAGAACAGGAAAAAAAATTATGAAGGATCCTTATACAAAAATTTTAGATATTTCAAGCAGCAGACTTTCTCATTCACTAAAGAAAAACAAGGAAAAAAAAAAATGATTACCAACGTATCGTTTGTGATGCCATCTCCAACTGCTTCATAATCGAGAACATTAAATATACTCTGACCAGCAATGGATTCACTAGGAATATACATTGCAGAAACCATGCTCAGCAAGATTGTGAGGCTGGCAAAGTTGCCCTGCAAATAAACAGAGACACAGAAAATACAAATCATTCTTTTTCCCAGAAGAAATATCAGCCAAAATCCATACTGGAGTGTGAAGTGACATTTTTGTTATACCAAGAAAAAGTCTAGTAAGAATAACATTGTTTGTAGCAAAAAAGGGTGAAAAATGAGTTAAGTGTCAGTAGAATTTTGTGACCTCAAAGGGAAATTCAGGGTATATTTAAAGTGATGTCTTTGACTCTATTAAGGAATGAAAATGATTTCGTAAATCTCATATCCAAGTTGTCTGATACTCATACCTGTTGAAGTTAAAATTATTTGAATGGCATATGCTGTCTAATAAAATAGTTCAATCTTAAATTGGATGTTGGCCATGAGAACATGATAAGAAGCTTAAAAAAATGTTTTTTTTACTCTCAGTCGCTGAAAATAGTTTCTTTCTTTTTGGATATATCTAGCTTTGCTAAGTTAGAGAGAGAGAGAGAGAGAGAGAGAGATTTGTGGGATAAAAATGTTTATTCAAAAGCCTTGACAAGATTTAGTAATTAAATGTTGCAATAGTAAAAGGATCAAAATTAGGTGATTTGGCATTTAAGATTTGATGAAATTCAAAATATAAGACACACACATATATTCTAGTACATGTTCGGTTCGTATTGGTTTACCAAACTAAAACCAGCCAGAAACAATGCATGTACCAGATGTCTTTTTTGCAACCTAAAACCAAAATAAGTTGATTTTGTTCAGTTCTTTGATCACCCAAGACCAAAGTAGCATCCCAAGTCAGTGTGCAGAACCATGTGCTTGTTCTTCTCCATTTTGGTAATTCATGAGTGGAAAACATTAATCACATCATAATCTCGTATCCACAAGTACCAAATGATTCTTGGAAAAGAATGGACGGCCTGATGCGTTGTTTACTTCGTGTATTCTTATTTTTTCCCCCGATAGTTTTTAGTTTGTATCATAATTATCGTGTTTAAAATGTCTCAACTCGTACTCCACCTATATATGTTAACATGTCTTCAACCCAAATTTAAATACAGCGGGTACAAATTCCAACCCTATTATGTTGCTCCGAAGACATTTGCAAAAGAAAAAGAAAAAACAAAGCTATAGATCACATCAAAGGAGATAAGAACCTACGTTAAAATCATTACTGCAACAAAGAGTAATAGGATTGTTCAACCACGGCACGCGGGCGGCAAGGAAAAAAAACACCCACACCCACCAAAAAGAAAAACAGAACGATCCTATTCTGAAACAGAAATCATACTACGCTCATAAATAAAAAGCTCAGTGGTCAATCCAACTCGCAACCTAGTATTTTGCCTCATTCCATCCTAACTACAAATACAAATACTTGCAGGTTTAAAAGCCAATGATCCAGAGAGAGAGAGAGAGAGAGTTATACAGCTTAAAAGCAATAAGTAACATAAAATCTCTCGTTTTCTGTTCCTAATCCCGAATCTCAATATTGTACATTAAAAAACTGCAACTACAAGATGAAACATTCTGATGCCTATTGAGGACACTTCACCATTCCTACTCCGACCTTCTTTCATGCCGGAACTTCCACACCATCGAAAACAGCATATCCATCAAGATGGCACTACATACATCAAAAGAAACAGAAATAAAAGCACTTAGAATAAAGATAGGACCAATAGCAAAAGCAAAAAATGAAGTCCTAAGAAACACCAGGCAATCAAGTAGACAACAACAATTTTCTCAGTAATGTACACAGTCAAGAGATCAACCAGGTGATGATCTCAACCATTCAAAATCCAAACAAGATATGTTTAACCAGTAGTTCCTAAGCGCGTATGAGATTCTGAAATCTCTAGATGAAAGAGTATGGCTAGGTCCCTAAGCAATCACTTAGTGGAAAAGGAAGTGATCGAGTTATGACAACCAGGAGCATATGACACCGGTGTGTGAGTATTTTTTCTGTTCTTGGCGTGTAATTGGGGAACCAGCTGTTGGCAGACAAAAATTAAGACATTCCACAACTGAAATAATAAAGTAAAGCAATAGCATTAGCTAGCAGGAAAGTTCATACTATATGTAGAAGTGTCAATTTGCTCCGGAAGTTCCTTTATATCGACCTCAAACCTCGCCTGAACCTGGAAGAAATGACAAGTCCAAGATTAATGGTTAGGACAATTAACAAAACATAAGAGATAGTGTCGATGGTAATATCGATTGCCAAAATAACAAGTTACCTGATTAAGAACATCAGAGTCGGACGCAGAAGAGACAAACGTAATAGCAAGCCCTTTGGTACCAAACCTACCAGCTCTGCCCACCTGTATAGTTTTGAAGTCCAGGGTGAAATAGGGTCAGCTGCAATACTGAAATTAAGACGGGGATTAATATATGCAGGTCAACACAAGTACACAGATGGGTCCTACCCTGTGCAGGTAAGTGTCAGCAGAATCCGGCATGTCATAGTTGATAACAATATTGACACGCTCAATATCAATACCTCTGCCAACCAAATCGGTTGCGACAAGGATCCTTTTATGACCCTCCTTGAAACCTTTGTAACGTGTCAACCTGAAAAAAACACCCTATGATAAGTCAGACAGCAACAATACCTGACCTGCTTGTTTCTACACAAGTTTCCTTGAAATTCTCTGCCAACTGCTTTGAACAGCAACCAATTACAAAAGAATCAAAAGCCAAATGAACTGTTCTTCAAAACAGAAAAGATGCAAGAAATAGAGAAGCCAAAGGCACCCCAGACCACTTAGATTGATGACACATCTAAGGTTGAACATGCAATATAATGGAAATAGCAAGAGCAGAAAAAAAATTTACGAAAAAAACCTCTTTTGCTCTGTGCTACAAATTTTTTGATATCATTTCCTACATCCAACAAAGAACAAACCCACTAGATTTAACTCAACTTAGCAGTCTTAAAAACTTCGAAGCATCTGCAAATGCGGATCATGCAAGAGAGCACGGGAAAATCATGTCAACTTAGCCAAACAATTAACACAAAAGAGTGGTACTAAAAATACCATCACAAGACAATACCATGGTACAATGAACTTCCCTCCGACTCCAACTGCCAATATTAGCTACTAAATACTCCCAATTCACCACTATTCTTCTAGCAACCCCAATGATGACTGATCAGGGCAAGTAAAATGATTATTGATCTATCTCCACAAGTCAGTTATTGCAATTTTTCACCGAGTGAGTAATATTTGCTGCTGCAACTTCAAATTCCAGCAATAACAGAGATTTTACCAACCAACAAAACTAACATTTTATCTACTTCAAATAATATGAATAAATGGCAGAACACAAGCCAGTGAAATATAAAAACAGATGCCAAAATCCATGAATAAAAAGGTATAAGAGTCGAGACAGAAATACAAGGCGTAAAAGGGAGAGGTTGGACCAAAAACAATGACAAAGATAACAGGATGACCTAGAAGTTATCCACCCAGTAGAAATCAGGAAAAGTGAAACTTTAATTTCACCATCTTAGCTTTTAGGTGGTGTCATATAGGTCAGAAATGGTTGAGAGGCACTAAGGTGCTGCCAAAGCATGTATCCCATCAAATGTTAAAGTCCTCTATTTTTATATATTCCGTTGTCTAGTAACACAAAAGTTAATCTAAAATTAAACTCCTGTAATTTTACCAACCAACAAAAATAACATTTTCTCTACTTCAAATAATATGAATAAATGGCAGAACATAAGCCAGTGAAATATAAAAACAGATGCCAAAACCCATAAATAAAAAAGTACAAGAGTTGAGACAAAAATACAAGGCGTAAAAGGGAGAGGCTGGACCAAAAACAATGACAAAGATAACAGACGGACCTAGAAGTTTTCCACCCAGTGGATATCAGTAAAAGTGAAACTTTAATTTCACCATCTTAGCTTTTAGGTGGTGTCATATAGGTCAGAAATGGTTGAGAGGCACTAAGGTGCTGCCAAAGCATGTATACCATCGCATGTTAAGTCCTCTATTTTTATATATTCCGCTGTCTAGTAACGCAAAAGTAAATCTAAAATTAAACTCCTGTAACAAAGTGCAAAACAAAAAACAACTATAAATGAATATAAAAATGACAAACTTCAAATATTCATTCTTTGACCCTGTCCATTCATTGTCCAATAATAAAAACTACGATATGGATGTGAGATTCTAAAACGTGGCATTCTAGTCATGTATTGCGAATATCAAAATGCATAAATGTGTAGAACAAGCAAGCTGTCAAAACTAAAGAGGATAACCAAAACAAATAACCTCTTTCAACCATCATAAACAAAAATTAAAAAGAGCATTTTCCTTGTAATACATGCCTTTCTTCCTGAGACATTCCAGAATGGATGCAGATCGAAGGGAAGTTGCATTCAACAAGTAACTTGTTCAGCTCAGCAGCTCTACTGACACTTTTGACAAAAATGACAACTTGGTTGAAATCCAAGGCATCTAGGAGGTCATTCAGCTTGCGGTTCTTTTCCATCTCACTCAATTTTATGTAATGCTGACAAGAAGAGAACAAACACAAAAGTGAGTGTGGTCTATGAATAAAAACAACCGAGGCTAAACTGGAATAGCCAGATATACCTGCACCAGACCGTGAAGAGTCAGCTTGGCCTCATCATCCACGTAAATTTCCATTGGCTGAAAGGGAAAAGGCCAGCAGAGGGTCACAGACTAGCAACTACCATTTGAATAGAAATCACAATGTACAACCCTATTCATGCTGATGGCATAACATAAGCAACAAATATCACCAACAAGGGGGTAAAGTATTCACCACATCACATTCAATATCTTATACCTTGAATGTGCCACAAAATTCAACAATCTCATAAAAGTAGGAGAGATGGTTAAAATCCTTCATAAATGAAATATTTAGTCACAATGGTGTGACAATATACTCCTACTTTATAAAGACTAGTGGTCCTGCACACATGGTTACCCGTGTGATCAATTTTAGAGTCATAAAGATAAATTACGAGGAACTATATGTAATTATGGAAAGTCAACATTAAAAAAAAAGAGAGAAGGGGTAGTACAGGTATTTCAAATGTGGACACCAACCCCCCCCCCAAAAAAAAAAATCTCTTCTCCCTTTATTAATAGTATAGATATTAATCAAAAAAATCTCTGAACTTGTGAATTTGAAATTGGGAAAAAAAAAAGAATCAAATTCTCCACACGCCTTGAAAAATGGGATAATATGAATATCTACCGAGGGACAAGAAAAAGGAATGAGATTCTAGCATCACTGGCAAAGATTCCACCTAAATGTGAAATTAACAATAGCAAAGAGCCCCTAAATTTTGTGTTAAACAAGGAAGTATGCAGGTAACCACCAAACACTAACATCCACAGTATTGTGTATCCTTTCTTAATAATGCCAGATTAATCTGCGTTGTTTCTGGGGAATACTGAAAACCATACTAGCCAAAAACATATTATTCATCAACCAAATGCAGCATATATAGTATAATATGCACAACACTGAGTGGACAGCTGACAGCATATCTCAAACCAGCCCAAGATTCCCAGCCACAGCCAGAAACCACCAAGACCACAATGATTAATATGCACCATGATCTTACATTCGACATAAAGGAATAAATACCAAACTCGGAGAATATAGATGACAGAATATTACATCTTGCATAAACTTCTTGCAAACTGGGCGAATCTCCTTGCTAAGTGTGGCCGAAAACATCATGACTTGCTTATCATGAGGAGTCATCTTAAAAATCTCCTGCACATCTCTCCTCATGTCTGAAGAACACAATCAAAAGCAACTTAAAGTCAAATGTTAAATTCTTATAAATAATTGTGTACTCCAGAAGAAAGCTGCAGGCCATGATTCTGAAACTACTAAGAAAATAATACAAATAAATGCATACCCAGAGATTCAAGCATCTTATCACACTCATCAAGGATAAAATGCCTCACATTCTTCAATCCAAGGTCCTTATCTCTAGCAAGAGCCAATACTCTTCCAGGTGTTCCAACAACAATATGAGGGCATTCATTCTTCAATAAATCCTTGTGAATCTTGATATTGACACCACCATAGAAGACAGCAACCTTAATATCAGGCAAGTATGTACTGAACCTCTCAAATTCGTGACAAATCTGTAAGGAAAAAAGATCAATGACAAGTGAGGAATCAGAATAACATTACTAGAAATCTAATATGATTGGTTCAAAAAGTATGCAATCTGCATGAATAAATGTCCGCATGCACCTGAATAGCACTGGGACACTTCAGAGAGGCACAGATGAAATGATGCAATTGAAATACTACATTTTAATTACATACCTGGTAAGCTAGTTCCCTTGTATGGCAAAGGACAAGAGCAGCAACTTGCCCAGCCACCGGTTCAATCTGCTGCAAAGTAGATAGAACAAAAACAGCAGTTTTACCCATCCCTGACTTTGCTTGACAGATGACATCCATTCCCAGGATAGCTTGAGGTATGCACTCATGTTGCACTGATGAAGAAGCAAACAAAATCCGAGCAGACGAATCCTCAGTAAATAAAAAATGACCTTCCAGATCCTGTAATGCAAAGGTTTACCAAGCCAGTTTTCTGGCCGAAACATGAATATGGAAGTAGTTATTACCTGAAAAATGAAAACCAGAACATGTTAAAAAGGTGGCAGCATGACCAAACATGAATGAACAAAAAAAATTCCATATGAATGAACAAAAATTTTAGAGACTGCCCACATGTCCTTTTCAAGATTAAACACATGAAAAGCTATCTTCCATTCCATGACCAAATCACGAACCAGAATAAGAATTCATGTGTTAAAAACAAAAAACAAAAAACGAAAAAGGAAAAAAGGATCATATGTTTTCATGGGGTTCCATATTGGCAAACATGCTGGCATCTCTATAGCCCTGTGACCCCACCCAAATCAAAGGGCTATTATACTAAACATTTCAAAGGCCACATTATACAAAATCTAATTGCATTACCTCAAAAGATTAAAAAGACATTGGTACTCGTAGTTATTCAAATTGGTACTCACTACTCACTACCCATTTTTCCAATCTATTCTCCAAACAGCCAAGAAGAATTTGACTTAGAGAGGGTATTACAGCATTGTGAAACTGATGGGCCAAGACAATCAACAGTACTACTATGAGTACCAAACCACCAAAGTCTATATCATACCATTTGAATAACTACGCACTAGATTATCTTGTACATTACACACACACCCACACAAAAAACACAAGACTAAATAAATAGCAATGCCTTCCATATCTGAGATATATATTTGAAATGCTGCCCAAGGAAACTTCCACATGAATGCTGACTAGGGCACCCTCCCCTTTACTTTCCTTCTCTTCTGTTGGTTCTCTGCTTTTCTTGGTCAAATACTTTTTCCTTACTTTTTGAAGTTACAGATCAGGGTTTAAGAGTGTGTTTGGCGGACAACTCAAAAGTCCATCCTGTTGTTGCAAGCACTTCTCAATACGATAAGATTGTTTGGTGTCTAAAAAATTTTGGACTTACCAAAAGTGCATCTTCAAGATGCCTATTCTAGAGAAGTCTCTTAGAGGAGCTTCTCAAATTATACTATTTGCACTCCTCGGGTAGTAATTTTTAATTTCACCTTACTTTTCAAAATTAGCCTTAATTTTACAGCTTCATAGGCAATTTACATATATCAGATTATAAGATAGAAAGCAAAAATGATATATCCTACTAGAACATTAATTGTAGATAGACATTGGTTCAAAGTCACTTCTAAAACACTTTGTTACCAAACAGTTGTCTATTTTAAAAAGTCCATCAAAAGGATGAACTTTTACTTTGAGAAGATATGCCAAATGCAACCTAAGTGCCCAAGTCTTCCATTTAAGTAACTTAACTAGTGTCCTTGACATAAATTTTCATTATAAATTATCCAAAAGGAAACACCTGTTGTAGTTACTAAAGATAAATTCCACATTGCAACTATCAAAATGCTAAAAAAAACAAAGTTCAAAGTTAAAACTTTTCCTCCTAAAGGATGTTCAATCCCGAATCAACAATGACTCAAAGACGTTTTGCATTACTGAACCAGAAGAAAGGAAACACTTACTGAAGTTACTATACATAAATTCCATGTTGAACTATTAAAACTCTTAAATAAGAAGGTGGACAGTAAAAAGTTTGCCTTCTGAAGGATGTTCAAATCCTGAATCAACAATGGCTCGAAGAAGCTCAGGCTTCAACAGGAAGTCTCTGAATCCGGAACTGTGAATTCCAACATAGCCCCTGTATTAACAGGAAAAAGAGTTCTTCAATAAATTGCATCAACAAAAGGAATTTAAATTCACCGTGATCAATGCAGAACAATAGAACTTGAGCAAAAGGACCTCTAACAAACATTTCACAGGCAGATACCACCTTAGGATCAATGCATTTAAGAAACAAGAGAGAAGATCCAAGGCGTAAACTCATGTGTGGTATTGTAGGCTTGGGGTGGCGGCCCATTTATGCTAGGTTGGGTGGGTGGAGGTGGAGGTGGGTGGTGAGGTTTTATAAGGACCTAAATTGAATAATCACTGCCCTACACAGAATTAAACTGAATTATCAATGTCATTATAATTCGTAAACTGGGACAAAAAGAGAAGATATGTAGTCAGCACTGCATGCCAAAAAACAAAACCATGCAGCCACTTTTAGACTTTATGAGCAAGTCAATGTAGCAAATCCAATAGATGAAAGCCTCAACATAGCTCAAATGTAGAGCTTTCACACCAGGAAATAAATGTAAAAATAATCTCAAGAGTATGGAAACGTGTGTGCATGGACACAAGCATACAAAAAAAAGCGAACGCACACACAGACACAGCGAGAGAGAGTGTTATCCATATTTGGTTGCTAATTACATGTAGAAAAATAACAGAATAAAAATTTGAATCCGAAAATTTTCCACTAAATGGGGCCACAAAGAAATATCAACCAAGTAAACAATTGAAAGCTGTGATTCCACTCTATTGCACAAAAGTTTATTTGTCAAATGTACGACGAAAAATATCACATATTTTCCAAAGATTAATTTTTTTTAATTTCCCTACAGTTTCTAAACAGTCCATATTTAGAAATCAGACAACTAAAAAGGAATCAAAAAGGTAATAGGTAATCAGAAAAGGTAAAAACTAAGAACAAACAAAAAAACAAGTTCAAAGTGTATGCCTTCAACTCTTAAATGCTCAAAAACTCAAACTGAAGTTAATTAAGACACTGGAAAGGTTAGGCTAGGGTTTCAAATCATTTTGCTTAATTTGCCTACAGAATTTCCATATAACCAAACAGCAATATAAGATCGTAAAAACCACCGAAAAAATTACTTTTTGACGGAATCTCCGGTGACTTTGCCGTTGATGGAGTCAGGGGCTTTGTCGTCTTCCTCATCGTAGTCGAGAAGCTCTTCCTCGTAGGCTTCGTTGTCCCTTACTTCACCCATGATCCTGTACCATAGGGAAAGAACGAATCTTTCAGTTCGAGCTCGCAAAAACTTTACTGACTACCTCAGTAGTGTTAGAAGACATTGAAGTACTTATCTAGGATTTATGCAAGCATACCTTGAGCTTGAATCAGGGATCTGAGGTTGAGGTTGAGGTTGAGCCTGAGGCGTGGAAGAGAGAGAGAGAGAGAGAGCCCTCGGATCTAGGGTATGGGAGAGGGGAGAGGGGAGCGGGGAACAGTGTTAGGGTTAAGACTGAAGAGAGATATAAGCAGGGAGATTCTGTGAAAATACTTTCTTACCCTTGGTAGGAAGGCTCTCATGTTGTGTTTATAATGACAATAATGTCCTCAGTGCCATCTCAATTTTACGACATATCACCGCATTTGAATGATTGAATCACGTAGTTATGTTAGGGCTGATTGAAATTTGACAAAAAAAAATCACCATAGAGATAGATTATCGAGTTTCTTCGATAATTTAATGCTTCAAATGCCTTTTTTCTCTAGTTTTTGAAAAATTAAAGGCTCATTAATCAACAACATTTGTCGCAATTATAAATTCAAAGTCCAATATCTAAAAATTGATTGATCCTTTTGATGACTTTTTTCTTGTTATTCTCAGTGAAAAAATCAATCAAATTTTCGTAAAATCTTTTAAAGTTATGATATTCAACGATACTACTCATAACGTTTTCGAAAGTCGTTCTTGCGAAGGATTTAATATTTGGTGGCTCTTTTTTTTCATCAAAAAAGCCCATCCCTAACCCTTCACATTCATCGGACCCATAAGCAAGACTAATAAGGGCATTCCATTGATAGCGATAGAAAGCAATCTACAAAAAGTTATGCCTTCTCATTCACCATAGGATTTTATGCCGTTTAGGTGTAATTTCTATTGCTTTTCCCAAGTATGATTGACAACTAGTCATACAATTTATAAATTCTTTTTTAACACATACAGATTCATTTATAATTGCACATAGTTGGATTTATGTCATGTTGAGATTGTGTAATATAGTATATTCTAAGTCGTGTTTAACCCAATTCAAATCGAGACATTTTTCGTTTAAACTTGTCAATTTATTTGTTATTGTATAAACTCATTCAAATTAAACTCATATGCATTTCAATGACCCTTTTCTTGAATAAGAACAGTAACATAATTTATAGTTTGGTGCATCAAAACCCAACTAAATATCAAAGTAGAAGACAAAATTAAACATACGAAAATCCGTCCCCTACTTCATTGTTGATTTGGAGGCCGAAGCATCATAGGGTTGACGACAGTAATTAAACCCATACCACATATTGCTGGGTATCAATACATCAAAGTAGAAGGTAACTGGCTTCACATTATACCCATAAACCTCCACAGAGTATGGTCTCCAACCATCGTAGCCACTCCTGTAGAGATACAAATAGCATATCTGGTATGTACATGGTCCGAAGACCTGAAACGTGTCTGTTGAACAACGTTCAAATGTTCTTCTAGATGGATCATCTAGCCTCGGAGCATAAACCTAGGAATAAAACAAGATTTATTGCAGTTAATCGATTACCCATTACTCATAAAGCCTCCTGCATGAGGTAGTCATAAATTAGGAAGTAAATATTAACACTTAAAGCCCCATCGCTCCTCCTACAATGCCGTTTCAAGAGTTCATCTTGTGTTACAAATACTATGGCTTTTTTTTGTTTTTAATTACAGTCAGGAATATAAATTAACTTAACGTTTACATCAACTAATTCATCATCAGTCCAATAAAAAATAAGTCATCCACATTGAAACTAGAGAGTTGAACAAGAGATAAATCCCACATTTCATTAAACCCCACATTTGTAGATCATTTCCTAATCATAATTGGGATTGTTGTTGGGATGAGTTGTAAATCCACGGACGAGCCATAAATTCAAGAATGAGTTGGAAATCAGGCATCCTGAATTTGAATATTGAGAATTCCTTGAACAAGACCATGAAGGGTTTATCTCTTATGCATGACTTAATTTCAACATGGATAACCTAGCTTTGATTGGATCGGAAGAGGATTAATCGCGTGTACATAAACTAACACAAACACCTTAACCATTGAACCAAAAAAATAAAAATAAATGTTGCAAAATTAAGGAGAATAAGAGATTAATAAATCTGTGAACAGAACCTGGCTGCCATGGGCATCGCCAAAGGAGAGGCTGATTTGATCACGCGTGTACCTGGGTGAAGAACAGCTTGTGGCTATTCTCACCGTATAAGAACAGCTCCTCGGATTGATCTACAAGCCAAAAAGAAAGGTGCGGATAATAAAAACGCTTCCGACTAAAGGTTATCTCTCATCACTTTCTGTCACACAGACAAACACATTGTGCATGCATTTGAATATCTCGAAATCTGTCTTTCCCTGCAAATAATATACTTACGAGTAAAGGGTATTTCTCATCACACACACATACAAACAAACACATTGCATGCATTTGAAAATGCTGAAATCTCTCTTTCCCTAGAAAAGAAGAAAAGAAAAGAAAAGAAAGACACATTGATGGGACATTTCTGACAATGACACATGGCAACGACAGATGCCTTCGGCACGGAGACACATCCTTGACCTTGGTTACCATGTGTCCTCGACACGAAGGCGTGTCTACCCTTCGAGGGTGACACACCCCCTCGGTTCTAGGGTATATCTCGTTCTCTTAGAAAGGTACCTACCTCGGCTTCGAAAATACCCTCACCACCGAAAAGGTCACATGTCTTCGGCTCCAGGAGTACTTATTGAAACTCTGGTCTGACCATGTGTCTCCAAGCTATTAGAAGGGTTGCTGATTGATAGAATAATCAGTCTCACCTAGACTCAAAATGATAAATAACGTTCTACACAATGGGGTCAGAACAATAGAGCTATCAAAATATACTGCCAAAGGGGGTTAGACGTGTGGCACATGCAAGATGAAGGATAAATATACAAAAATACTCTCACTGGCATACGACTATCCCACACAAGCATTTAATGAATTCTCAGTTGATGGAATATCAAAGATAGTTTGAGAAGCCGAAGAGAAGGGGCATTAAATGCTCTAAAACTAGGAAATTTAAAGTCTCGTCATTAGAAAGAGAGCATTAAATACTCCAGAGCATTTAATATCAATGTTTAAAATGAAGAATATTGAGTGTTCAAGACTCTGAACAATTAATGACAGGATCTTTCCCATTCAAAATAAGGGCACATTGTCCTAACTCTGACCACTACTGACTAGACCTATTAGTAATGATGAACCTCTAGTGAGTATAAATAGTCCTAAAAAACATAACACAAAGGTACGAAAAAATATCTCTCAAGAGTTATACAATGTTTTTTTCTTTTCTTCTCTCAGAATTAACTTGATCGTCGGAGGGATTTGCTAAAAAACACTCCGACACCCTTTTAACGTGTTTTCCGTGTTCTAGAAACCGTTCTTGACTTGTTAGAATCGACAAGACAGCCCTGAAATAAATCATCAGCGCTCCTTAGGCCTTTTTCGACCCTCTCAACTCAACCAACGCAAATTTACCAAGGGACATATCAGTCATTTTTATATATTGTGTGAAATTGACCTGCACATGTATACTTCTGAAAAAATTGTCATACCTTGGTAATGTTGATCCTGAAGGATGAGAGGGGTTGAGGTCGTCGAACGACGGATCTTGCTTGTGCTGCGGTGAAGATGGCGGCGAGGAGGAGCAGAAAATAAAATGCTTTGATCATTTTTTCTCCAAAACCCTCTTCGATTTCTTGCAGGAGATGGAAATGGAGAGTCTGTCTTGGGCGTTTTCTTGCTAATGGTGGTGGCTGGGTAGGACCTACGCAACCATTTATGATCTATTATTAGTTAGCTGACAACAGAAATGATAACCCAGCATTTTTCCTTTTTCCTTCGGGGTTGGTAAAATTACATCCACATCCTTAAACATTTGATGCCGGTTTAATTTTTTGAGTTATATTTAAATTTTGTAGAATTGCTCTGTATTATCAAAGAATAGATCATTTTAGAATTTATTTATTTATTCTGTAATTCTCAGGATTGGAAGCGATAAATTTTAAATTTTAAACTTTGACAGGCAGCATTTATTAAAATTTGTTTATCAAATCAACCTATATAATTTTTTTTTATTGTTATAACATGCAAAAATAAGTGACGTTTATTAACTTTTTAATAAGATCTACTAATATTACTTAGGAAAAAAGAAGTTGATATACATCTTAGTATTCGCATCATTAATGTTAAAATTAAGTAATTAGTAAAAAGTACATATGACAATGAAAGGTTTAGAACATCTTTTTTTTGTTTAACGATCAAGAGTGTTTGAGTCAATTTATGCGCACTTCAATTAATCTACTTTTCCGTTCGGTCAAAGACAAATCATCTATGTCAAGATTAGAATATTCATAAAGGATAAATTTTTTATGATCTGATCTCAAGATATTGTCAAGTTCCAAACTCGAGATGTATTAATTTACAGTTCATGCTTGCAACTACTTGAACTACTTTTCAATTAGGTCTAAGACATTTAAAGGTGTAAAATTAGGCAAAAAAAATAATTAGCTATGGAAGAGAAGGGTAAAATAGTCACTTAAGGTTGTTTCCAAAAACCACCTTGTAAAACTGGGCAACATGCAGATAACTGAACTTGAAGTTACACTATACCACTTCTAGGATGGTTTGCTTAGAGCCAAGACAGACTGTGCACAGGTTAGAGATTGAATGGGACTCAAGAAAATTCCAGGAAGCAACATTTTTCCACCTCATACATTTCACCTATACCACCTGGACCATGCAATACAGATTTTGGCCTCTTGCACCTGGTAGGGCTGGCAATGGGCAATGTATGTGGGATTGCTATAATGCCTATATTATGACGTGTTAAAATTTATTTTATTCATATTTGACTCATTAAATAATTTCAGATACATATCGCATTGGATTTGTACTATGTATTGGTTATATTTTTTGGGTTTTAGTCGATCTATTTATTTGATAGCTTTAATAGGTTTACTCATGTATTATCCGAATTTGTAAAGACTAAACTCAAATTTATTAATTTTATGTCGATTTTGTGGGTCGCATCTAAAATGTCATGCTTAATTTAAGGCATCCAGGTTCATTGCTATGCTCCAAACTATCAAGCCCGACAGGTAATACAGATGAGAAGGTTTTAACGATTATTATCTCGAAGTACTAAGTTGAGATACTTTGGGTGATCCGGGTACGTATACGAATGATTCTGTGCATCCAAGTTTAGCTAGGGCAGTTATTGCTCAGTGTGTTGGGGGAGAGGCCGGGGGGGTATGCTCTAAATTATTGAAAACATTATCAAACACAATCTGGTTTATCAATTTGATTAGCTCCTGTGCACCTTTTTTCTTATCTAACTTCACATCCAATTGTAAGAATTTTCTTTTTGGGGAACATTTCCCCAAAGCTTGTCTTAAAAATATGTAAAATTTTAGTGGGTCAACGAGTATTCTTCATTGTTTATCCCCTCTTTTTTTTTTTTTTGTGGGAATCATCTCAATCACATACGCTACTAGAAAGATATGAACAAAATGTGTGGATTCACTCGTTCAATCATTGAACCAGCTCGTGCGAGGTGTTCATCCTCTTATCACTATAATTCTGATAATACCATTCTTCTGAAGCTAGTCTTGAGAGTTTCTTGTGAGAATATGTTTTAAGAATTTGCATTTATAACATCTTTCTACAAGAAGAGGAAAACATTTAGAAGGATACATAAACCAAAGATCATAGTGAAGAAAATATACATGGGCAACACCTTCAATACAAGAGCGTCAATCATTTTAGAAGGCACTGTGGTGTTACAAAGCATTGTCTAAAGGCAATTTGCTACCTGGGAATGGCCCTTATATATAAGATGGCTTATGGATTGCTTACGGAAAACAGTTGATTAAGCATTTTCTCACAGTCCCTCAGAAGTTGGTAGAGGAGGTCGGTGGCGAAGAATGGTTGTTGGGGAACCGTTGGCATGATGCCCGTCTTCTTGTTGTGCTTCTTCACTATCTTCAACAATCCTGTATAATTACATCAAATATTTGAGGAAAAATGAAGTCTTGTATCCTTCAAAGTGCAGCCACCAAGTTAAATTCATCAAATAAGCTATTGAACTTTTTTTTTTGTTCGACTGTCAAGAGTGTTCTGGCCAGCTTACACACACCTCGACTGATCATTTCTTCTGTCTGGTCAGACCATCTATGCCGAAATTAGGGTATTCATGAGGGATAAATCACTCATGGTTTGATCTCAAAGGGTTGTTAAGATTCAAATTCATACAATATACTAAGACAATCCAACCAAAGAACACTATCTTACTATCTCAGGTCTTGATGATCCGGTGCGCATAAGCAGAGTAGCAAGACTAGAACTATTACTATATGGTATACCTTAAATAACAAGGGCACGCCTTCCTCAATGCAGGGAGTAGAGCAAGACTCAAAGCAGGGAGTAGAGCTGGTTCGGATTCTAAGCCCCCTTTCAATCAGTTGGTTTCGTATGATTGATGTATCAAACTGAAAGATTGGACAATAGTCAAAAGTTGGAAGAAACTCGAACCAGGTGTCCAATTGCGGGAAAAGATCTATGTCACCACTTGAAGGGTTATTGGGGGCTTCGAGGGGTTGAAAGAATCCTAGGATAGTTTATAGTTGAAATCTTTGAATCTAGGTCCCACCCAATGACCGAACCCTGACTCAAAGGCAGGCTGTCTACGTAGCTTTACAATTCATCTCTATTATTATTTGAACTATCTCTTCGATTTAAAGATTTGATCAATTTTAAGTATTGATCAGATGCTCCAAGATACTCAGTAACTCCTACTACGCAAGAGAGAGAGAGAGAGAGATAAAGAACACCGCACCTGCAAAGTTAAAGAGGCTATAATGAAGCAGCAAAACCATTTCTCCATGAAAATCCAGTAGATCTTCCTTCACCTCTGTCGTGTTTCCACCATAGTCCATACTTGCTACCATTTCTTTCAGCTCCTGCACTTCCAACACAAAAACACGTCAACCATTCTCTCTCTCCATGCACCATTCAAGTTCAAAAAAAAAACTGATATGAAAACATAATCTTATTATTACCCTTAATTTAATAATGCACTCTTCTTCTTTGTCAATGAAAAACGTATTGATCTTTATAAGTTCGTTCTCCAACAAACTTATGAACCCAGTTTCCTCTCCCCCAAAAGTCTCATCTCTCTCTGCCGTGCAAAAACAATCCTGGGTGGTGAGTTTTTGCCGTTTTGTGAACCTCTGATCAACCTCTTGCCATGGAGAGATCAGATTCAACTGCTTCTTCAACTCCTTGTATGATATGAATTCGCCTTGCCATTCAGGTAAGGTTTTGCCGATCTCACTTCGGAGGCTCTTTCCGAACTTCATCTTTCTTTTTCTGTCAACTGCTCACTGGTTCAGCCAGACATTTATACAAACAATTGTGGTACACCGTGAAAGAATTCGTTTCCGTATATTCTCGTCGCTGCTAATGGATGCCTCTATTGTACCTACTAACTCCCCATTGGTTGGTGGGTACTGTAGGCTATTTGGTATAAACCATGAAATCGATCGATTATTCTTAAGATGCGGACCAAAATGAGAGATTATTCTTAGGATGCTCAACAGCTGACAACACCCTTGGGTACGACGACTCGCCACTAACTTTTGTGAAAGAACATACGACAACCAAACAAAAACTCTCTCTTTCTCTCTCTCGATTGACACACACGGCCTTCCGAAAGCACTATTTTTTTTTATTTTTTTATTTTTTTTGGGTGGGAGAGGAGGTAGGCGGATGAAACTTTAACTCTCACAATATTGTAAGAAATATTATTAGACCAAAGACTCGTTTTCAAAAATACTATGCGAGACAAAAGGCGAAACTTACAATGTAGGCAGGCTGCACACTGACTTATGCGAAACATGAAATCGATGGTACTGACGCGGAGTAACTGTTTTACGATGTTATTACTTTTATTGCTTCTTGTTTAAGGACAACAAACGAAATTCTAACAATTATAGACTATTTCTGAGTGTTCACTTGTTTTTTTTTTATAGTTAATAGTCTTTTTTTTTTCCTGGTGTTTAAACTTACGCCAAATAATTCTCATATTGATAAGAGTTATTGATAATAGTAGTTTAAGCAAATTTAAAACATATCCCGTCAAGCTCAACTAATGAACCACATTCACACTTGGTAATCATTAAAGTATATGTCTTGTGTCATTTTAATTCAATCAAACATGATGATTTAAGTTAATTAGTAGAGTTGTTTGAGTATATTTCACTCATGTGATTATATTTACAGTAATGTTACACTGATTAAATTTTGGGACTAAATTTAGAGCGCAAATGACATGACAACATATTATTTGAAGTTTTTATTGGGACCGAAATGACATGACACCAAATAAAGAATTTCAGCTCAGCTATCATGTCATTTGAGTTCCAAATTTAGTCTTAAAATTTGGTTAGTGTAGCATTACTCTTATATTTAAGGAGTCATGTTGGTCCCTCAAATTTATTAGAGTAAATTATATACATAGTCCTCAAACTGTAATTCTTGTGTCAATTAAAATTCCTAATTTTTTTTATTTCAATGAAACTCTTAAACTCTCTAATTGTGCCAATTGAGCCATTTTGTTTGCCACTGCTAGTTTTTCTAATGAAAGTTGAGAAATGTGTCACTCACACGTGACACAAATGATTGGAGAAAACTATTCATATGACCCTAAAATTATAATTCTTGTATCAATTAAGCCCATAAATTTTTTTAGTGCTAATTGAGTTTATGAACTCTCTAATTGTGTCAATTGAACTCTTTGTCTTTTTGTGCGATATAATCACGCAAGTGACATAATCTAACAGAGGTATACATAAATGCTCAATTAAAACAATTAGAGAGTTCAAGGGTTGACACACAAAAAAAAGTTCAAGAACTTAATTATTACAAAAATCATAGTTTGAAGGTCATATATATAATTTATTCAATTTTATAATGTGTGTTATTTTATTTTTTAATATTTACAATTTGTGTTCTTTTTTATGTTTCTAAAAAATATCCTTTAAGCGTGGTACATAAGATGCACGTAATTATTTTCGATGGTAAATTTAAGTTGCCATTTTTTTATTGGACTAAACTAAAGTGAGTTAAATACTTTGAAGACTAAATAGACACGACTAAAAAATTGAGTACCAAACTGATACAAAATTCACAAGTGTGAGACTAAAAATGTATTATGTCCAATAATTTTCTTCGAGTCTTGGGATTATTGTAGCATAATCTACCTTGTGCTACTAGAAATGAGGCCACGTTTGTGCATACTTCTCTATCTTTGAACAATTCTCGTTGAATAATGCTGTAAGAGTTTAAGGTGGTGTTTATTAAACTCAATTCCGTATTTAAAATAAATATATTTTGCACTTATTTAATTAAATTCGTTTGATAACTAAATTTCATATTTTTTTTAATATATTAAATACTTCTTAAAAATAAATTAAAATATTAAGTAAAAAATCTCTTTCCAAAGCCCCAAATCTAATGATCTTTATTCAGTCTCCATCTAACCACCAAGATTCAAGAAAGTCTTCTTTCTTTGTACCGTCTTCTCTGCCTTTTTTTTTTGGTACATCAGAAAAAGAAACAAGAAAACAAAAGCAAAATAAAAAACTAGACGAATGCCTAGCAAAAGCCACGCTGGACATATCAGCTAACAAAAAATTAGCCAGCTGTGAAGGGAGAGCACCAAACTCCACAAACTTCTCCACTTGCTGGACACCAAAATTGGCCATGGCGTCCGCACACTGATTCCCTTCTCTAAGGGTGTGAACTATTGGGATTTGCATTATTTCCATTAACCTCCTGCAATGAGTAATCAGAACTCTATTCGGGTGTGTGGCCTCTGGATTCGTAGAAAGGAGTTTTGTAGCATCAAGAGAATCTGTTTCAACAATAACTTGGGTGATGTTCCTCCTGTGAACCAGCTCCAAGCCTCTCTGTATAGCCTCTAGTTCTACTTGCAAGCTCGTTGTGTTGTCCAGTCTCCCATAGAAGCCTACTATCCATTTGCCTTGATCATTCCTTATGATCCCTCTTATCCCAGCTGGGCCTGGGTTGCCTTTTGAGCATCCATCTGTGTTAATCTTGTTCCAACCTGTAGAGGGAAAAGACCAAGCAGTAAGGGGAGGAGGAGTAATGGTAGGATTAACACTAGTTTGTTGGAAGACATTGGCCGAATCAAAGGCAAGAAGCCATGCTTCCCTAGCAACCAATCTAGGAAGTGTAGAAAATTTTGAAATGCTTTCTCTGTTCCTATCTTTCCACATGCACCATGCTACACAAGCACATATGATTGGCCAGCTGATTCTTTTCCAGTCACTGTTCCTCCTTATTTTAAAATTCAGCGTGATCCAATTATGTATCCCTCCTATGTTATTAGGGTCTTCATCATTGAGTGCATTAAAGGAGTTCCACACCCTTTTGGCTTTAGGACATTCATAAATTACATGCAGGGTTGATTCATCGGGGTGTTGGCATCTTGCACACGAAGCATCACTAGACATATTCCTTGTGACTCTAAGGCTATTCATGAGAAGTCTGTCATGTTGTACAATCCATAAGAATTGTTTCAGTTTTTGAGGTATCTTTAATTTCCAAATCCAATCCCAGAGAAGTATAGGACCATTCATAGGATTGGATTTCGAAATTAGCTCATAAACAACTTTTGTGGAAAATTTGCCATTATGTGAAAGCCCCCAAAAAATAGTATCCTTGAAGGCAACAGATAAAGGATAGGGAGAATGAAGTAAATCAAGTAGAGTAGAGTGAGCAAGGAGAGTACCTGCCTCTTGAAGATTCCAATTATCTCGCCCATCAATGTAACTACTTTTTTGTTGACGTTCAAGCTATCTGGTACAAGCACTTGCTGCACTAGAGGAGCCTTACTCCACCACCAGTCAGTCCAAAAATTAATATGGGTTCCATCACCAATTAACCGTTTTGACCCTAAGTCCACCAGATTTTTAGTCTTACCAATAGCTCTCTATATAGGAGAGCAATCCGGCTTCAGTTTCTAGTGGGAATTATTTTGCTCAACAGATTTATTTTTAATTACATCCACCTAAAGGGTTTTCTCAATATTTTTCACTTTCCAACCCAGTTTAGAGAGGAGGGCAACATTGTTATCCTTGCTTCTCCTTAAACCCAGCCCTCCCTCTTTTTTAGGGGAACATATCCTATTCCAATTTACTAAGTGTACCTTCTTTTTATTAGGTGTGTCACCCCATAAGAAGTTTCTATTAAGTCTGTCTATCTGGTCACATGTATCTTGAGGAAGCCAGTTAGTTTGCATGACATGGTTAGAAATGGTGGACGTGCCTGCCTTAACAAGGGTGATTCTGCATGCCAAAGAGAGGGACTTGACTTTCCACCCACTTAGTCTATTCTTAAATTTTTCAATGGTAAATTTAAAATGGTCCTTAGAAGATCTCCTATGAAGGATGGGTATCCCAAGGTACTTCCCTAGGTCATCAAGGAGATTGACACCACATTTTCTACTCGGGATGGCAGTTAGTCTTCTACTCATGTTGGAGGAGAAAAAGACATTTGACTTATTTAAGCTGATTTTATGACCAGAGAGCAAACAGAACTCCTCAAACACTTTTTTGATCATGATGTAGTCTTTTTTCGTAGCTCTAGAAAACAGGATGATGTCATCAGCAAAAAATAAATGAGTGATATAAGGTCCCTTCTTGGAGGCTTTAATGCCTCTCCATTTACCATCCTAGACTTTCTCGAGAATTAATTAACCTAGTCTTTCCATACACAAAATAAAGAGATAAGGGGACAACGGATCTCCTTGTCTCAAATCTCTCTTAGCTTTTATTGGATCCAAGGGGGCTCCATTCCATAGAATGGCACAACTCATGATAATATCAATCCATATTTTTGGGAGGTTAAAATCAAGCAAGGTGCTATACAAAAAACTCCAATTAACTCTATCATATGCTTTTTCTAAGTCAATTTTAATAACCATTCCCTTGACCTTCTTTTTTTCTTTCTTAAAGAGTGGATAATTTCCTGGGTTATGATTACATTATCAACAGTTTGCCTACCTGGGATAAAGCTGCTCTGATTCGGGCTAATCATGTTATCCAAATAAGGTCTTAGTCTGGAAACCGGTAATTTAACGAGGATTTTATAAGGGATATTATAGAGGCTAATTGGTTTGAACTGTGTAATCTGGGTGAGATTCTCTACTTTGGGGATGAGAGTAACACAGGTCTTGTTTAACTCACTTGGACACTCTCTGTTTTTGACCATGTCTTTGATAAAGGTACAAACCGAGTCCCCGACTATGTCCCAGTATTTCTGGAAAAAAAAGGCCTACAATCCGTCAGGACCCGATGCTTTAATAGATTTCATGCTAAAAGTCATACGTTTGATTTCATCATTATCAACAGGGACTTCTAATATGGTTTTTATCTCATCAGTCAGTTTAAGTTGAAAATTGTAGGATCTGTGAGGATGATGATTAGGGTTATCAGATCCAAACAAGTCATGATAGAAGTCCAGTACTGCTTTTGCTATGTCATCTGGGTTAGTTAACCAATTACCTTCTAAATCCTTTAGAGATTGGGGTCTGCATTTCTTTCTTCTTATAATAGTAGATACATGAAAAATATTTGTATTTCTTTCACCACATGTAATCCATTTAGACCTAGATTTCTGGAACCACAGAACTTCTTCTTGCTCCAGAATCCTAGAGTAATCATGTTGGAGCTTTTCCTCAAGTCTAGTCAAATTATGAGAGAAATGTAAGTCTTGTGCTTTTTGTATACCTTCAAGCCTTGCTAGTATTCTTCTTTTTCTTCTAAAAAGGTTACCAAACGAATTATTATTCCATTCCTTAGAAACATTCACAAAGTCATTTGAGGCCTTAATGAGGGAATGAATGTTCTTAAACCAGGTACTAGCCACCAAGTTCTTGAAATTAGAATGAGTCAACCATATAACCTCAAGTCTAAAAGGTTTATTAAAAGAGGTAAACTGTGGCGTACCTTGCAGTTGTATCAGCATTGGGTAGTGATCTGAGTACGTCCTGGAAAGATTTTTAACACTTGCTTCCGAAAACTGCATTGTCCATTTTGAGTTGGCCATTGCGCGATCCAGCCTGAATTTTGTATTTGCAAGCCCTTTCCTTTTATTGTTCCACGTGAGCTTAGGACCACTGCAACCGAGATCAATAAGGCCGCAGTTGTTGATCCTCTCCTTGAATTTCCTTATTCGACTTGTGTTATCAACTCTTCTTCCCCTCCTCTCTGATGGACTGAGAAGTCATTGAAATCTCTAACAACCATCCAAGCATTTCCGTAATTGACCCCTGTACAACTAAGTTCATCCCAAAGTTGGTCTCTGCAAGCTGCATTAGGGCTACCGTAGACAGCGGGGAACATTCATTCATCGAAATCCAACCTTGCTACTGTTGCATGAATAGCCTGCTTAGAAGATCCCCTAACGCTTATGGCAATGTTTGCTGGGTCCCAACAAGCCAGATACCCCCTGCTCTCCCTTCCAGTTCCATTTTCTCCGATTCTGAGAGGTCGTATTGGTCAAAAAAATTACCCATCTGGCGACTGTTAATTTTTGTCTCCATGAGAACCACAACCTCCGATTTATGGGCTCTAAAGAGGTCGTTGAATACCCTTCTGAATGATTCCCTGCTCCTCTGCAGTTCCAGACTAAGAATTGCATGGATAGTATCATAAAAACTAGGGAAGAGGTATTGATGCATCAAGACCAAGCTTGAGTCTTACCAACGCACTAAACTCCTCTCATGTGATCGCACGTCTCAATGAGACCGCTATGGACTGAATCATTACTTCTCTAAGATAGTACGGTTCCACTACTCGGAATGCCGATTCCACTTACCCATGAACAAGAAAGATCAATTTGCTCTCCTCCTCTAGCTGGCATAGAACACCCAACAAGTTGATTTGGAGATGGAGGGCCGTTAGTGGACCGTCTTCCATTACTTCTTTGCCCCTAATTATCACCTAGGTCTGGAGGTTCTTCAGAGTGTAAGAGGGGGTGAAAATGGATAGGGGCTGACTGAACCATCGGTTCAGAAGAGCTAAATTGATGTTGTGTATCTCTAGGGTCCTGCCACCCTATGGTTACTCCATTCTCATTTCTAGGGACCTCCACTTCCATTGGATGAGAACCCAATTCTGAGGCAACAAAAAAGCCCTTCGATCTCTGCTGCAATTCTGACTTTTCAATACGTTCTTGGCAACTATGTGAACTGGTTATGCCTTGAGAAACACTTTGAGTTGGGCCGTCCTTAGATTGCTCATGTTCTCTTCCTTGGATCCCTTCAAGGTTTTGCACTTGTAGGGCGTGGAACCTATTGGATTGGCCCAAACCTTTCGGAACTTACTGACTCTTATAGGCTTGCACCTTTTTCTTTCTTGATTGGGCTATAAGCCAAGGCCCAAATTCCCCAGTAGAGTTTGTGCACCTGCTCTCTCCCTGTGGTAGCCCTAGGTTAGCTTGTGACCGTTGTGGTCTATCAGATTTAACGTCTCTTTTACTCTAGTTGTCTTCTCCGGCAAGGGTGGTTTTCAGTTAACCATCGAGATGGATTCCACTTGCCTATATGGGAAAAAATGCTTCGTATGTCCGATTCTTCCACATCCAAAGCAAATGATGTGAATACATTCGTATTCTACCCTGAAAATTCTCGAACCCAGTTTGTACTGAGAGATCAGAGATTTGTTGAGGTCTCTCTCCACGCACACTCTAGGAAATTTTCCTCTCTCTGTGGCTGCTGTCTTAATGTCCACCTTAACTGACTTGCCCAGCGCCTTGGGAATAGAGTTTTTTCATCGTAATACCCTATAAGTAACTCTGGTAGCCTCACCCAAATACTTGTCGTGATTTCTAAAGCTCTTGATGGGATGAAATTCGGTTCCCATTTCCTGACCGTGAGGTAGTGATTCATAATGATCCATGAACCTCCTATTGTTACCTTGAAGTAGTCTTCCTTAGAGTGAAATAAAAAGAGGAAAAAACCATTATCTAAGTCAATAGCCTCAAAATCGTTCTGGAGGGCCCAAATATTCCTTACCTTCATGCACAACATCTTATAGCCGATGTTTTTTTCGAGAAGCTTTACCAGAAGTCCATCACGCCATATGTTTCGTATTCGATCAAGGGTTTTCTGGGGGAGATTAATATGGGGACAAGACTCATCTAATGTATTAATAATCACCTTTTTGGAAGCTCTATGGGAACTGATCCCCTCGTCCTCTTGCCTACCCATGCCAGTAATTTCTTCAGCTTCGTCATTTGAGGGGTTCCCGTAAGCTAATTCATCAAAATAGACTGTGTTTCTGTCTTCCAACAACGCAGCCATATAGTTTCTCGGCTTACTCGCAGGCGGCGATGCTGGTTTATCCGGTATCTCGAGTTCCTCTTCTTCCGATCGTATGATTTGGGGTTCCACTGACATCTCAACCTCTTGGGCGATTGTGTGGAACTCCTTGATCTTTTTTGTACTTTATTGGAGATGGTCCTCTTCTTTCGTCGATCGGGAGGATGGGATCTTAGGGTCCTCCTCCATTGTAGGGAGGTCGGGGGGGAAAACGGGAAGGGCAAAAACAAGGCTCCGGCTTCTCCTATCGCTTTAAGAGAGAAAAAACTAGAGAAAAGGCAGAGCTTTTTATAGTTTTCTTCTCCGGCTTTCACACACACACTCTGCACGCACATGCACTGTAACACATACACAGCTTCACACGTGCACACAGAGACAGTCACACACACGCACACAGATTTACACATATACACACAGATTTACACACACGTACAGAGATTTATACACACAACTTGTAACATCTTAGCACCAGACTTGAAACAGTTCCAAATGACAGGCCTCAAGTTTTATGGCCGGCTATAAGTGATAAAAACAGACTAACCCAAACGTGTTCAACATATCTAAGAAGAAACGGCTTTGATGACAAGGTCTTCAGAATCATACTTGGTTGGCACTTTGCTGATATGAATCTAACCTTTCTGCAATAGTTACACAAAAATTAAAAAATCAAAAGAGAAATACAAGACAGCCCGTAACCTTTCTGTTGACATAGGAAATGGTTCAAATCACAACTTTGGTGGGTAATAAGCAACAGTAATGGAAACATTAGGCGTGTCATTCTCCTATCAAGATACAAAACAAAGCACCACTAAAATTATTGTGAGAAAATGTGATTCTACAATCATTGCATAGCAGCAGATATATGCATAAAAGCACTGTCGTGACATAAAACATAGTACATGAATCTTGGCCTGACTGTCTTCAATAGATCTGAGACGGAGAAGAGCTTCCCAGTCAAAACTCTGTTGGAGGTTTCAACCTTACAAGTCTCTTGATTCTCTCTTTGTCGGTGTTCTCCAGCAATCCCTACAAAAAAAAAAAAATAGGTGACAATTGCATAAGCGAGAATTCACGTGGCATCATAATGTGAAACAAAAAAAAGCAAAAACCATAACTTCGAAAGAAGCATACATAGTGGCTGCCCTTGTGGCAAAATCTGAGTACTCAGTTTTGTTCAAAATCTGAGTGAGTACTCATTGTGGCAAATAAATAGCAAAACTACTAATATATCAGACAAGCTTGCTTTTTCGGTGAAACAACAAGCATGCCCCTGTCACATTTGAACATGCAAGTCCTACCTGTAATGAGTGCTGATCTCGGGTGCCAATAAGTCATGCATAGGTCCCTCATGATTTAAAAAATTGGATAGGGACCTAACATTCAAATTCAATTTAGCAAAAAATGCTTCTTTGATGACAATGCCCAAGAAATACATTGTTAAAAGCATTAAAAAGGTGCCTTTTTTTTTCCCCTCAATTGACCATGTTCAATTCAAGACTGAACCATGTACTTCCTTTGGGAATGGAATGGGATATCACTCAAGCTAACAGCTAAAGTTCTTCAATAATATTATATTTGTGAACTTGAAGCTTTAGATCATCGCAGGATCAGATTAAGTCACACTCAGAAGAATGGGAGCTCATATTGATCAAAGAATGTTTCATCTTAAATACAGAACAAAAATCCAACCAAGAATGTTGATGCATCTCCATACCTTCCATACAATCTCATCCAGACACAAACAAATCTTTCCATACTTATCCAAGAAAAGGCGCTCCGTCGGAGGTTTCCCACATACATCCTTAACAGCTGAGGTTATAACGAAAATTGCTTCTGCCACTTGAGAGAAAATTATTAGTGACAAAAACACTAATATTGTGTATTAAGTTACAAGAACAAGCATGTAACATGTGACACCTATACACTTAATAGCATCTCCATCCTGTAATTTAACAACAGGGCACACAAAAATAAAGAAAGGTGCCATCACAAAATCATTGATAGAAAATATTGTTTTTGATTTGTTGTGGGGAAAAAAATGCCCCCACACCCTGTATCAAAATGTTGCAATGGCAAGCCGTGCTAGACAGCAGGAGGACAAAATAGTCATATTCAGCGCAGGCAGCCTCATGGGATGAATAGGGAAGTTGTCAAATTAAGTATAGCGAGTTTCAAAAAGACAACGCAACAATGAGGCCAAGCTCAAGAGTTGCACAATGAGTGTGCATAGAGTTGTAAAACACGGATACGGATACGGATACGAGATACAGATATGATACGAAAATATGGATACAACGATACAACAAAATTTAAAAAACATGATACGGGTACAACTATGATATGTCCATAATATATATATATATATTTAAATTTTATTATTATATTTAATATAATAATTATGGTTTATAAAGTGAATCACACATCTATCAAAGATATACAATAATAACTAACCATTCTATAATTCAGGAATCATACATTCATAAATTTTTATTTTTTATTTTTGACAAATAAGGGCTTAAACATATTTGCTCTGTGCCCCTATTCTTTTTAAAAAATTCAAGTAATACCCCGATGTATCCCCTATCTATCCTAAAGTATCCAAAATTCAAATTTATTTTTCTTAATTCTAGAATGCTTCTTAGCCGTATTGAATATGTATCCGATCTTATCAGACGCGTATCCGTATCTGATACTGATACTTTGACCCTTTTAAAGTATCTGTGCTTCATAGGTTGTCAGCATCAGTGAGTGAGACAGCTTTTCCCATCCTAGCGTCATTTCATCGCATAAGTGGAAAAAATAATAATATACTTACAGGCAAGCTCATCATACTCATCCTTGCCAACAACATAAATGCTGACATCCCCAAGCACCGTGTAAACAATATAAACTGATCTGGAAAGCAAACAATAGTTCAATGCAAGTGCAATTAGGATAAACATTTGAGTTAGAGAGAAAGCTGTAAATAGATTTTCTTTTTAGTGACACCTACACTATCACTTATAAAAGCAGAAGGATGAGTCTAGCAGTATATTAATTCATCTTCCAATTCATGGATGGTATGTGGATCTAATTTCTTAATTTTGAGGCATCCCGCATCATTGTATGAGAAACTCGAACAGACAAGGGGGTTTAGGCACCTTGGACCTGAGTGCAACCATGTCCAAGTTACTACTCACACATTGTGCTACAACAAACTAATTGCTTAATTGAGTCACAAGCTAGCATATATGCTTCTGATCCTCCACTGGAGATGCTAGACTTTTAAAAACACAAAAATTACAGTAAAAAATAGGTTTGGCACTCATGTAACCAAAAAAGAGGAGGGAGATTACATACTTGTGGCAGGCAACGAGGAGCTCCTCATTTTTGGCACCTTTAAGATTATCTGCTCCCAGCTTCACTAAGAAAGATCGCCAATGCAATCGTTCCTCAGCTGGGACACCATTAAAGCTGCAATAGAAAGATCTTCACTCAATATTCAAACATGTAATGAATTCGAGCGAGAAATCAGACTCACCAATCCTGTCCTATCACATGCTACTAGTCCCGTCATAAGGACAACAAATGAAAAAGAAACATGAATGAAGCTGAAAGCAAACCACGATCCAAACTATAAGTCTAACCCCATTGCATCGTGTACCGGATAAAACACTGTACCACGCACCCGTATTACGTAGGCTTGACAATCTTAGGCACGATTTAAGAAACCGACACAAAATTAATGGGTTTGGGTGTAAGCTTAATAGGATTGGGTGGTCCAGGAATCATTTTCATGTTTAACCCGCAAATCCGTTTCAACTCGGTTACAGTTGCACACTAAAACTCCAAAAAATTAGACAACGGCTCAGACGGTCCGAGTCAAAAAACGCTCACGCTTCCTCATCTCTCACGCCTCACAAATCCTAAATCCCTTAGATGTTGGTACTTGGTAGTAACTAGTGAGGTACTGGTAGTGGTAGCAAATGTGAGATGTTGTCCGGTTTAGATGTGGGTTTTGAACTTTTTACCTTTAATTGAACATTGCCTTCTTACTGCTGTGTATTATTGGACTTTGTCACTCACGGCTAAGCCATAGGGAAATGACTGCTCATCTTATCATCTAGGGTCCTTTATAATGTCCGTCAATTTGAGAAAGAATTCTTCGCCATTTCTGGTGGTTCATCTTCTTCGTCGTCTTAGCTAGTTGACAAGATGCAATTCAGGCCTTTAGAGGGTAAACTCTACTGGCTTTCACTTTTTCCCCCTGGCAAGTCCTAGCTTTCACTTTTAGGATAGAGATATGGTCTCATTCACAACAGAATTATCATCAATCAACTGAACCCATTATCTTCAACATCTGAGGCAGAGATCTGCTATTCTTACATCAGTTACATGCTACTATCTCTAATTCAACATTTCTCTTACTTTCTCATTTTTAAATCAAATGCTCTCTATATACACACATTTAAACTGGGACACTAAGAAAAAGTGATTTTCTTTTCATCCTATCTAGAGTCACACTTTAACTCATATGAATCCACAAATAGTATGGATCATGGAATTCACACGTGGATTTGGAACTGGCAGAAATAATTGCAACTTGAGCTAACAAGGTCTGCAATTCCAATACCAAGCCATGAATTTCACACTCCCAAACGCAAGATCTACTCTCATTCTTTCTTTTCTAGCACATACACCTCTTCCTTTCTATGTCCTCATTTCCACTACACTCCCAAACCGCACGTAACAACATAATATTAAGACAAAATGAGAAATAAATTTCGCAATAAATCCCGACTTTTTATCAAATCAAAATGAACTGAAACATAAATTTAGTTCATCGTAAAACTTTAAAGAATAATCAACACACTAAATATCAAGGATCGTCAAATTTAAACTAAATAAAAAACGATTATGCTAAAAATACAATCGATCCACCAAAAGCTGTTGAACAGATATAGTAATCAGTTACTGTGCGTATGAGTTAGAAAATGGATTGTGGAGATCAATTGCGTACCGTTCGACGAGGATGTTGCCCTCGGAATTGGCGAACAAGACCGCGAGCAGCATATTCTTCTTCTTCTTCTTCGCCTTCTGAATGACGAAACGAACAGACGACGATCGGATTACCGGAAAGATCAGAAGCTTTGGACCGGGGGACCTTCGATTTAGAATTCGCTCGTCATGAAAGTACCAAAATACCCTTCAACTCCTTTTGGTAGGCGTTTGGGTGGACCTGGGCTTGGTTCAGTTCGATAATGTTTAATAAGCCTAGTGTAGAAAAGTTTAATAAAGCCCAATAGATATATAGGATGCGCTGAGTTTTAATGTCATTTTTAGGGAAAATTCTACTTTGTACTCTAAAAAATTTAAGAAAATTGTAACGTGTCATTTTCGTTAGGTTCCAGTACTTATTTCGTCTAATTAATGTGGTGGTTTCTAACAAAATAAGAAACAAAAACTAACAAAACGCTACATTATAATAATTTTAATATATTGAGGGTGTAACGTAAAAATAATAATTTGTAAAGGTATAAAATTAAAATTTTTAAATTTTTTGGGTGCAAAGTGTAATTATCCCTTTTCATAGACTAAAACTACATGGTTTTCTTCATTCATACAAGCAACTATATCCTCACAACTTGATGATCTTCCAATTATATCCTATTGCAGATAAATAAATATATGTATGTATATATATATAATTGTGAATTTGACGGCGTGAGACCAATTTTCCCTCTTTAACAAAGTCGATTGTAGAGGTAGTTATTATCACCATGCTTCATGATAAGTGATATGGTCAAAAGCAAGTCGGGAGGAAGAGGGTGGATTCATACCAGGGAATTTGGATTATTAAGGAACTAGGAAAGCTTGATTTTAGAAAAAGTTGTTAGGAATATAATTCTTTTGATAGGATAATTTGGGGTTAGGAAAGGTAAAGCTAAATGCCTTACTCTACTTCTTAGAGAATAACGGATTTTCCTTAAACCCATGCTTCAAAAGCGCAAATCACTTTACTAACTTGAGAGAGTACAGGCCATCAATATACCAGTAGCTGACACGAGAAATGTTTCAGTATATGCCATAATTTTGATTGATTTCTTGAATGTGTTGAGTGGACTCATCAAATTATTCTCATTCTGCATGAAAAAACATGTACTGAACATGGATCCAATTCCTTTAAGGAACTCGAAAAACAATTTAAAACTGATCCATTTACTTATACCACCGAATGAAATTCGGGTCGATATGAGTGATGTAGAGTATATAGATTGAGATAATAGAGCCAAAGTGTCGAACATTATCAAACAGAAATTGCAAAATATTTAAGAATTTTGCTTAAATATTCTCAGAAAAACTAACCCATAGTTAACCATGTCGCACGGCAGTGCTGGTGGTGGTGCCGGTACCGGTGACTGCTTATCATTTGGTTGAGAAGTATAATGAGTTGGGAGAAGATGATCATAAAGAAACTTTATGTGCAATTTGATGTTTATAAGTCTACTATTTTTACTAGCTACTACATTTTATGTTCTCGGGTTTGGACTTGAACTCAAATTTGAAGTCTATTTGATCTCATGAAATTTTTATGATTTATTCAAAATATTAATGTCTTCTCTTGATTCAACACCTACGCTTCCACTGTAGTGTCTCAGTTGGTATTGTTACAGTACTTGCTTGAGTTGGAAGGAGTGACTTTGAGTGCTCTTACAAGTAGAAAGTGGCTTGAGAATTATACAAAAATCGGTTTGATTCCAAGTATATCGCCATTAATAACTTCACTATGATTCAAAACATCATCCTTTCAGCCGCTTTTCACATCTGTATTTAGATCATAATCAGTTGTCTTTAGAAGCTGATGGAACTGTGCAGAATAACTTTGAATTTGTTGGACCCCTAGTTAGAAGATAATGGTTCCACCACATAAATTCACAGCCACCTATTTCGTAAAGGGGCTTTTGGTCTAATAGTACTCTTTGTCTTGTAAAGGTTTTGTCTTTTTGAGGTCAAGAGTTCAAGTTCCGCTTCCCCTTTCCCTTCCCCTCCCAAAAAAAAAAAACCTATTTCGTAAATGAGTGGATCTGGCACGAGACGTGACGATTAACAAACGAATCATGTATGAATGTAGTCAATTAAAAAAAATACACAACACGATTCGTGTACATATCAATTATACACGATTCATAGATGACATGAACCCGATATGACACGATTCGTTAGACATAAATTAATAAACAAATTGATTATGGGTGGAGTATTTTTTGACACAAACTTGCTAAAATTCAATACGAATCTGCATCACCCAACACAATTGAAAGTCCTAATTAGAAGGATTGTTTGTTGAGCCAAAATTGACCGAAGACCCTTTCAACCATTCTTATGAAAGATAAAGCTACCTAACTCCTTGTAGCCAATTAAATCTCCATCAAATGCTACTTTTTTTGTCACCTAACTACCATAAACTAATACTGTTTGTAACCAAGTTTTGCACTCTATGAACCTGCAAATTTTGATATATATAACTCTTGATTCTAAAAACGAAGAATTGATGATCATCAACCTACTACTTTGGCTGTCCCCACTTCAAGTCGTTTTAGCCTTTATGATCTTGTTAGATGATGCAAATGCCTCAACCAAGAGCCTAATGAATATTCACCACATGGGTGTTGTTACCTCCAGAATTAGGAACTTCCATTGATAGAGCTTGAAAGGTTCATAACATAGTTCCTTGTAGTACCAACTTCAAAGTACTGTATAACCTTTCCGAAAAACTTTAAGTATATCATTTATTTCTCAAATTCTCTTTCCAAGTTGTATGTACCTTTCCGAAAAACTTGCACTACTTTTGTATAATGTTCATAGCAATTGATAGAATAGTTTGTTAACTTTGCTCGAGAAGGAACAACCAATTTGGCGGTGTATTATTAGCACGTACAAACAACAAATTTATTGTATCGATGATCAATCAATTTTCATTAGTCATAATCATATGCTTTCACTGTTTGAAACTATATATATATATCATGTGATTGTTTGTTTAATTTTGGCAAGGTTTTGATGTCTTAAGGAGTTTAAGGTGTCTTCATCAAAGTAATCATAATCGTCTGGCACCACAGTTATACTTACGTTCATATCAATGTACGGAGGTTAAGGATATTAATTTGTCGGAATAATCAGTTTAGTATGCATCACACCGAAAGCTGCTTGTTTATATCAATATGACACATACACTTTCATGAAATGACATGAGATTTGTCTAAAGTAATGTACCATATGCTTGTATCTGATCACATCAACTTTAATTTAGCATCAATTAATTCTTTTATGGCCGAATCATCGTTTATTCCGAATTCTCTTATTCTCTTTTGTAAGCGAGCCTCACATCATTATCAAAGTAATCAACATTATTTTGAAGCAGATTTGATGTGATCCGAGACTAAAAGACTTGTCTTTATCAATAATCAACATTTGCTTGGCTATTTTATCCTTATGCTTTAATACTATCACTACGTTGTGGTGCAAGGGTGAACCATTTTTTTGAACAGGAAACTATTACTATTACTATTAAGTAGGTAATAGCTTCTTAGTTACAATCCGATACTGAAAGAAACTTTAACTCACTAGATGGGTTATAAACCTAGTTGTTAGGGAGACTTTGTTTCAAAAAGTTTGTTGAACCATTTGAAACCCTCCTACTGCTAAATTTCTTTGTTGAACCATTTGAAACTATTGGAGTAATAACCTAGTTTATTAGGGC
>CM042192.1:3050256-3061721 GCA_023539305.1 Ilex asprella
AAGTAAATTTTAATTGGCGCTAATAACTCGGGTAAAGTTCAAATCTATTCAAATTTTAATATGTAAAAAAAAAATTTAATAGGTTCAAATTTGAATACGTTAAAAAAAATAAAATTTATTCAACTTCAATCCAATATTTTTGGGCATTACTCAATCTGTATATATGAGATGTATATGATATATAGGGGTATAAATGTTATTTGTATATTAAACCCTCAAACCCACATATGAAACTCACCCCCCCTTGGGTTTCATGAAACCCATGAATGAGGGTTGCATGACCGGGCCAAGACCGGGCCGGTTTGGAATCCCATCCCTACTTGAGACATACCAAACGTGGGTTTAAGGGGGTTTACACTCTAACCCATGTTCCCAAACCCCCATACCAAACACACCCTTAGGGTTTTGCCCTTTTTACTTTTTATTTTACCTTTTTACTTTTTATTTTACTTTTTTTTATCTTTGTTGTACTTTTTTTTTTTGTTTAGCTATATATACAGGGATTCTACACTTAGTTTGTATCCCTTTCACTCACAAATATTTTTAATTGGTATAAGTGCCACCAACCCTAATCCTAAACCTAGTTTCCACCAATCATCGCAACCAACGAAACAAACCAGCAACCACTATTCACCCAACTCCACTAACAGCCCAAAAACACATACCAGTCCCCACAAAAGCCACCGACAAGCCAGACAACCACCAATAACTCCATCGATAGCCACCGATAAACCCAACAACTCCTCACCATCTTTCTCTCCATCGACAAGCTACCCCCAGGCCAGCTAACCCACTGCCCAACTACCCCCAGGCCAGACTAGACCTAGTAACCCAATCCAGAAGCAAACCACCAAGAACAAACCACCGATTGCAACCCAAAACCCAGCTCACCGTTTGCTAAGGATGTCAGTGGACCAGAACGGGGCGGGGGCGGGGGATGTAGTCTTCATCCCTGTACCTGCTTAAAAAAACTCTGTTCATCCCCGGTCTATCCCCGTTAACGGGTATAATTTTTATCTTCATCTCCACCCGCGGGTAAATTTCTAATCCTCGCTTCCCCCATACCGGTCCAAACTCAAACCCAAGCCAACATAAAATTGGTAATCCATGGTAAAATGGACATAGAACAATGACAGCCCAATTCAGTCGTTCACTGCATAGAAACAAATTGAGCAATACACTATTCCATTAAATTTCGAATAAGATATAAGTAAACTGTGATTTTAATAAAAACCTCGAATTCTAAGATTGTTAAGCTGCCAAAAAGTGCAATCAATAAAGTTGCAAAATCTTTCCTATAAAAAAAAACCACAACCTGAGATTATTTTCACCCAATACTTGTAACAATTGAATATATGCATTCCATGTTTACATGTCAGGATAAATTAGTATGATGTATATGAATCAGTATAAATTGAACAATTCAAAGCACTTATTTTTTTCCAATACACAACATGAAAATTTTGAAATTGCTAAAAGAAACTAAATATCATGGTGATCAACAAACACCAAGTAGTTTCCACCCACAAAGATTACTAGCACCAAAAAGCTTAAAAGGTGAGTAAACTTGTTAGTTGTCACTAAACCATGATAAAACCACACACTATTCAATACACAAATCTAAAAAGTAAGAGAATGTGTTTCAGCTGGCTGTGAGGAGCTGCTGAGCACAGCGATCAGTGAGGAAGCAGTCAGTTGTGAGGACCTACTGAGTGCAGCGATCAGCGAGACTGATGGAGGCGGGCGATGGGTGTCTGTGTCACTGTGTGTGTGAGACAGCGAGGGAGAGAGAGATGGAAATAGACGGCTGATGATACAGGAAGAGGATAAGAGAGTAAGTTAAGGTTTTAAGCCTTTAACTAGGAGTATATATATATATAACGGGGACGGGACGGGGCAGGCGGGGTGGGACAGGGCGGGGGTAAGGGTAAGTTCATCCCCGCACGGGTTTATACGAGTAATCCCATATATGTCTACCGTCCATTACGTATAGTCCATCACCGGTTCAAACGGGACGGGTTTGAACGAATATCCATTTTTCTCGGATCCAGTGCCATCCCTATTGTCTGCCCAACCCAAAACCCAACAGCCCAGCACAGAACCCAGCAAACCTGTCTCTCATTCGTGTTTCGCACTCTTCATCGTAGCGTCGCCACCTCTGCACATCATTGCATTTTTTTTCCTAGGGTTGGAACATCTAGGACCTTTTAAGAGGGGTTGAATTCTCTTATCTGTTGATCTTTTTTTGATACAATAAATCACTTTTATATTTACTAGATTTTTGGACACCGTGACTTGATTATTATGGAACTTTCTAGACCTTTTTTATCTGTCACTATTATTCGACTTGAGATATATTATTCTCCCTTATTTTATCCTTCTATTTATCTTAGAGTTATTTTCTGTCATGGGTGTCTTAGTATTGTTGTTGATATGACTACTATTAAAAGACTTGAGACCTTACTGTTGATACCTCTACCGTTGAGATATCTATTAGTACTTCCATTTTTATGTTTGACCAATTTACAACACCTACTGACACAGTTACATTACCAGCAATGTCGGACATAATCTTTAGAAATTTATGACACAATTGTTGAATGGTCGTAACTTCACTGAGTGGTCTCGCTCATTTTAGCTTTTCTTAAGTTGTGTAGGGAAGCTCGGTTGACTAACGAGATCTCACCCAAAACCAGCTGATGACAACCTTGGATATTCTGCGTGGTTCTTGTAGAATTGCGCTATTTTTGGATGGTTGTTTGGCTCTATGGAGCCGTCTGTTTACAAGATTTACCAGTTTCATAACTTTATTCTTAAGCTATGGAACGCATTATCAGAGATGTATTCCCAAAAAGGATGAGGAGTTCGTATTTATAAACTTTTTCAGGAGCTCTCATATATTCAGTAGGGAGATATGACTGTATAGGATTATTATGACTATTTAACCCAAAGTTGACTTGAGTATGAGACTCTACGTCCTCTTACTGCTATTTTGAGGATAAAGTTCAAGGGAGTAGCATTCTTGCATACTCAAGAGTAAGAGGATATGATTCAAAAGTTTTTTATGAGGCTTCGTGATGAGTTTGAGAGACCTCGTTCCCAGATCTTGTCGATGTTGAAGCTTTTTTATTTTTATGAGGTGTATATAATAATTGAGCAGTGTGAGCATCGCGTCCGAATTGCATCACTTTTAGTTGCGGTCTTGACTTCTTCGGCTGACCATATGGCCTTTACAGCTGTTGCAGGGTCTCATTTAGGATCCTTAGTCGAGGGTAGACATCGCTTAGACCAACGCTGTCAGGGTGCCCCAGATTAGCATACACATGGAGATTCTTGTCAATGTGATTATTGCGACCGACCAGGACATCTCAGAGCTACGTGTTGGAAGCTCTATCCGAAGCTTAAATGACCTCCTCGAGGCCTTACTGCTACTATTGTTGGGGTACCACCACCTATTGTCGCTCCTCTTCCTTGGCAGAGTGATATGAATATTATCATTTCTTGATTGGATATACTTATGTCCGTCCTAACTACTCAAGGTCCGACTACTACCACTGCCACCACTACAGATATATTATGTGTTTTTCATGTTTGCATCAGTTCGTCTCCTCTTTGAATGTTGGACTCGAGTTCGAATGATCATATGACAGGTGAAGTCCATCACTTCGCCACTTTTGATGAACAACTACATACACAAGTTCAGCTAGCAAACGGGATACATGCTCCTATTGTTAGTAGAGGTACAATCCACCTCCCAGATAGATTTACATTATATTCGATTTTTCATGCGCTAAAGTTGGTCATGGATCTAGTATATGTGCATCAGTTAGCCAGAGATTTTTACTGTGTGGTTATGTTCTTATCTGATTCGTGTTATTTGCAGGACTTGAGTACCGAAAGGATTATCATTAGGGGGACATGAAAGAGATGGACTGTATTATCTAGGCGATCCACCTCCAGTTTCATCAGTTCCTCCACCTCCATCACCTGAACCTGCTTTGTCTTTATCTGTTCCTAGCTTGCATGCTATGATTTTTCATCACAAACTGTTCAATTGTGGCATGACTGCTTTGGACATACAAATTTTAAATATTTATGTATGTTATTTTCTACTTTGAGCAATGTTTGTGTTTGTGGTAAACTTGATTGTGTTATATGTTTCATATTGAAACATGTTCGGACCAGTTATATTACTTGCATGTACCAGTCACCCAAACCATTTAACCTAATACACTCTGATATTTGGGGACCCTTTTCTGTTACAACTTTGTCAGATGCTCGATATTATGTGACATTTATAGATGACCATACCAGTTGTACTTGGGTCTACATTTTGTACAGGAAGTCTGATGTACTCCATGTCATCACTCAATTTCTCTAGATGATGAAGACATAATTTGATGTCATTGTTCGTGTCCTTCGTTTGGATAATGCTAAAGAATATGTGTATGATGTCTTAGTGTCTCACATTTCTTCCCAAGGTATCGTTCAACAACTCACTTGTCCATATATTCTTGAGAAAAATGGAGTTACTTAAAGGAAAAATAGGAGTCTAATAGGGATGATAAGTCGTATGCTTAGAGGTATGGGGGTACCAAAATTTTATTGACATTTGTTGTTTTGACTTCTACCTTTCTATGCAATCGTTGGTTGCACATGTTCTGTTCATGATCAGTCTTTTACTCGCCATAAGCATGATGATAAAGCGATTTGTTGTATTTTTGTGGGCTATTGTCATCAGTCTAAGGGGTATCGATGTTATGATCCTATTAGACGTCATATGTTACAGTCTAAATGTTACATTTCTTGAACATATTTCTTATTTTTCTTCCAGTCTTGTGTTTGCCCCTTCAGTTGATGAAACTCCTTTTGATTTTTCGTTACCACAAGAGCCAGAGCCATTGGTCACTGTCACTACAGAGTCATTAGTCTCTCCTCTTCCAGAGCCACTCATTTCTGTCAGTATAGAGTCGCCAATCTCTCTTCCTTTGCAGGTTTATGTCCGTCGCCCTCGTTTTCATTCTCTTGTTAATGTTCCCTCTACCTCAGGCGATACATGTAATACTTCTCAGTTTATTGAGCATATTAATGCACTTATTGTTAGTACTTATGAGATTACAGGTACTATGCAGTTACTTTACCTAACGAAACATTGTCAGTGGACGATGATGATTTAGGGCGTCGTTATCTGCGGCGTGATCGTTGTTCAGTAGTTCGTTATAGTTGGACCGCTTGGAGTTTATATCCGATCTCTGCTTATATTTCTTGTGATGATCTATCTCTTATATTTCAAGCTTATCGTATGACCTTATTATATACGCCGGTTTCTCGCTCTATTTCAGAGGCTATGTGAGAGTCATAGTGTAGTGGGTTCTTGCCATATAGATGGAGATGGATGTTCTTTAGCGTAACCATACGTGAAATCTTGTCTCTTTACCTTCAGAGGTGAAGCATGTTGGCTGTCATTGGGTTTACACCCTGAAGTTTCTTGCGGATGGTACTATTGATCGTTAAAAGCCTAGGCTTATGGCGAATGGCTTTACTCAAGTACTAGGTCGTAATTTTGGAGCTACATTTGCCCACGTGGTAAAATTGACTATTGTTCGATTGATTATTTCTTTGGTTGCAGAGTACTCTTGGTCTCTTCATCTATAGGATGTGAAGAATGCATTTCTTCACAGTGATCTAGACGATATTATTTATATGGATGCACCACCGGACTTTCGTGGTGAGAAAGAGTATTCTGAAAAGGTATGTTGATTGCATAAATCTTTTTATGGACTGAAATAGTCACCACGAGGCTGATTCTCTCGTTTTAGTAGTGTAGTTGTACGTTTAGGGTTTACCAGATCTCATTCTGATCATACCTGTTTTATTTGACAAAATACTTCTAGACAATGTGTCATATTTTTGGCATATATTGATGATGTTATTATTATTAAATATGATGTTTCTAGGACTGAGAAGGTCAAGGTAGATCTCGGAAAGGCTTTCAATGTGAAGAACCTTGAATTTCTATGATACTTTATTGGGATTGAGGTTGCCTGTAGCAGTAGAGGTATTGTTCTTTCTCAAAAAAAGTATGTTTTGGGTCTTCTCTTAGACACTGAGATGTTGGGATGCAAACCGAGATCATCATCCATGATTACAAACCTGAAGCTTATTGCTGAAGGTGAAAAGTTGAAAGATTCGACTGTTTATTAGAGGTTGGTAGGTAGACTTATCTACCTAACCAACATTAAGACAGACATTTCATTCGTTGTCAACTGAGTTAGTCAGTTCATGCATAGGCCGTGTCAGTCTCATCTTGATGCAGTTTCTCATATTCTTCGGTACCTCAAGTCTTGTCCTAGACTTGGATTGTTCTAGGCATCAAGATCTCAGACTAGTTCTCTAGTCTGTTATTTAGATTCAGATTATGGGGGAGCGTGTGACGGTCGATCTACTACGGACTTTTGTGTTTTTCAATGGACTCGTCTCATTTCTTGGAAGAGTAAGAAACAGATAGTTGTCTCCTGCTTGTTAGTAGAGACATAGTATCGAGCATTGACACTTGACACGTGTGAGATTATCTGGTTATGATCAATTCTTAGTGAGTTGAGATTTCACTGACTTCTTCATCCACATTATATTGTGATAATCGATCTATTATTCAGCTTGCTTCTGACTCTGTACTACACAAAAGGACAAAACATATAGAGATCGATATTCACTTTATTCGGGAGAAGGTTAGTTGTGGTATTGTCACTCCAATATTTGTGGAGACCAGTGATCAGGTTACATATGTTTTCACCAAACCTGTCACTCTATCCATTCTTCAGGACTCAGTTGTCAATTTTGACTTAGTTGATATTTTTACACCTATCTTGAGGAGGGATGTTGGAGTTATAACATAGTTTATTAGGGTTTTGCCCTTTTTTACCTTCTTTTTAGCCTTTTGTCCTTATTGTACTTTTCTTGTTTGACTATATATATATATATATATATATATATATATATATATATGTATGAGGATTCTACACTTTATTTATATCTCTTTTACTCACAAATATCTCTAGTGAAACACAACATAAAAGATGCCTCACTAGGTGTTCATCAATTTTTATTCCCATGAAACCAAATATTTTGTGGTGGGTTTGTAATGAGCATTCAAAAATGTTTTAAAATACAATTTTAGGGGCATGTATTTTATCAGCTGAATTGCACGAATGAAATAATAACGAGGTATTTACCACATTTGAAGCTAGAAATTGGAAGAAGCGATCGATATAAAAAATTAGGATTAACATTTAGGCACATTATTATATCTTATATTAATGAGAGTCTCTTATACTGGTTCACTCTTGTTTATTCAGGTGCATTGCCATGCAAATTGGAAATAGGATTATTTTCCTAATGTTCTTATTCCTTCTCATGGTTTTCATTTCTCAAATCAAAGGAGGTACAAAAGTCTCTGATTAATATGCAAAAGTCTTACTCTCGCAGCCTGCAATACTAGGAGAATTTAAGTGTAAAAAAAGAAAATTTTCAGTTCTTCCAGCATACAAAGATACCAAAAAGTACAAATATTATACTGCACAAAATTATGATAAATGTATTTAAAGCCCCAAAATGATCATCCGTCTATGATTGCATTGCATCTGTCCTCGTGCCCTTTTCTTGTCCAATCATTATTCTTTGATAATTCGTTGAGTTTTTCTCTATGGCCAGATTAGATATAAGGATATCTTTGTAATTGGTCTTTATCAAACATTTCAATTATAGAGAAGAAATCAACATCAGTACATGTGAAGAAACAGCTAGCATGGTTACCCCAACGAGACCCTCCCCCCGACAGCCATTTTGTCAAGTGATTATTACCAAGATATTATGATAGCCCAAATCATATGACGTTGGTGACCAAAAATTGGATTTTAAATTAATAAAAGGTAGAATTAAAAAACACTATCATGTCAGCGCTATATAATTTGATTATTTTTTGTCTTATTTTTTCTGTTGGGCTAAAACACTATCTATTTTGAACTAATAATGTGACCGAGACCTTAAAATTTGATTTAATTTATTGATCAAATGATATAGTTTCATTGTAACCATTATATAAATACTCAGTTTTAATGTTTGGTGAGACTTATAGTCAATTCAAGGGTTATAGTGAATTAAATCATCCAATCTGATCAATAAATTAAGTCTTAATCGCATTACTCTTCTCGAAATTTTAAAATGTGTGTGTGAATGAGAGACAGAGAAAAAGAGGGGAAAACTGAAGAATAGTTCAAGTGATAATAAATACGAGTTGTAAAATTAAACGTCTTGAATTCAAGTTTAAATCTTGGCAACTCCTTGACGCCAAATTATGATAAATTTATCTTTCATGAATATCCTAATTTCGATGTAGATTGTTTACTTTTGACTGAATCGATGAGGAAATTAATTAAAATACAAATAAATTGGTCTTAACACTACTTACCATTGAAAAAAAAAAGTGTGGGGTTGTTTTGAATAACAAGATTAGCAAAAAGCACTTGATCGAACCCAAATCACATACCTTTATAATAAGCCCCACATATACATTACAAAATGTGTTCCAAAATTAAGCACAAATTAACCAATAAGCTTTTGCCATTGCAGAGGTTGCACTACCATATTGACTATTGAGGTACAGGGTTAATTAATTCCAGTTTAGGAGCTCCTCAATCATTTGCAGTGCAATCCTCTCTTCTTCATTCATCCCATCTACGACTTCCCGGGGCATTTCCTTTTCCGAAGTCGCGATCACCGGAGTTTTTTCCGGTCTTTGCTCATTTTTCTTCTGATCAAGCTCGACTGTCATGACCCAGTTTGAATTAGGACGTGCCCCGGCTCGCTTCTGCCACACCCCAATATGAGAGTTCTCGGTGTCAAGCCTGAGGCAAGTGAGAGAAGGAGAGGGAGATTTGCAACAGTACTTGCGAAGTTTTGCACTCAGAATAGCTGTGGAAGGCGATGGAGTACTAGTGTTGCCATTTGTGACTTGGTTTGGGGCCCCCGGGAAATTGGTTTTTGCATTCCGGCCACTCATCAGAACCGCCGCCTCGTCGTAGGCTCTCGCGGCCTCCTCGGCGGTTTCAAACGTCCCCAGCCACACCCTTCTCTTCCTACAACATGTACAAATACAGACAGACAGTGAATGAAGAGAAATATAAAAATCACATAATCAGATACGCCACACACAATCAGGTAAATTAGTTATATGAACTAAAGGGAATTGGATGATACATATATTTTGGGTGTTCTCGTACAGTAAGTGTTAGTATATTTGGTAATATGAATATTTTGGAGGATTACAATAAAGGGTGGCGAATTTCAGCAACCCAGGAACCCCAGTGGCGTTGTCTGACACCTCTGAACTTCTTTGATTGTACCATGTTCGTCAGAGAGAGAGCTAAAGATGCGGAAGTTGTGGAGTGGGGGATGGAAATATATAAGAGGTGATAATTAAACAGAGAGTGATCATCTGTCGGTGAACTTACACCTTTGAGTAAGCATTTTCCTATTGTTTACCATTGTGGTCCTCTAGTACTCTGTCCTCCTCACTGTGTCCGGCCCACTATGAAAGGTTTTGGCCCTCTCCCTCTCCCTCTCCCTCTCCCTCTCAAAGACACCATCGTTTTATTACAGTGGCATGCATATGATGGCCTCTGATCAAAGAGAATGAAAAAGAGGTTTCATATTTTAACATTAAACATTGTCCTCACATGGTAGAGGCTGCCAAGTAAGAGATCTAGGAAAGTACAGCATGCTTTATGCTATAGTTACAAATAGACAATTCTTGTGCATAAATCATTTCAAGCTGTAAATTCCAGCGGCCCCAAATCAACACGTGGCAAGGTAAAGCCGTTGCGTAGCTCAAAGGTCGCCGAGAAGTAAGTGCTCGGAGAAGCCGAGCACCCCTACTGACACCAACATTTAAGACGATACGAGAGCTCATTAATAGAGATGTGAGTGATTGAGATATGACTATTAATGAGTCCCTGCACTCTCAAGACCCTAGTTAATCGACATGATTACAAAGTATTAATAGTTGTGATGCTGAGCACATACTCTCAAAGGTACTGTTCCCCAAGTATTGAACGCTTGAGAGTAGGTGACGGGTGCCGATCAGAAGACTTAAATGATCGGGAATAAGGGCCACAAATGTTTGGCGTGGACCGAGAAGTCACCACTATCACCCGAACAAACTAGGCGCGAGAATCTGAGTAGAGAATACTTATTACACATGGGTAAGAGTGCATGTCATTAAATGGTGAGATGGGACTCCCAACCTTTGGACTCATTGTTAACTCATGTATAAATATTTCTCAAAATAACGGATAAAGGTACACAAATTAGACTGAAAAAAATATATACACTGTGCTCAAGCCTTTAATCTTATACTGATTTAAACTTCGAAAGGGGATAAGCTGAGTGTTATTTCTTGACCCTTTTTTGGCTATTTTAGGTCGTTCATCGTGAAAATCGCTATTTTAATCTAGTGTAGGAAATCTGTCGTGCAATATTCAATTTCAATTTGTTGAATTGTAAATCATCTACCATAAATTGGTTGGCAGCTCACTTATGCTTACAGGGTCATCTAAATTCATGCCCACTAAGCTTCTTTCTAGAAAAATTATACCGAAAGAAAATTAACTTCAATTTTAATGAGCATGATTATGTTTGTGAATCGTGTCGACTGAAATAGCTTTGTGTTAGATTTTTGTGTGTTTGTGTACAAAAAAATACTCTATACATACCCAAATCGTTTATTAATTTGTGTATAACGAATCGTGTTATATCAGATACGTGTCATATATGAATTATGTATAATTGATATATATACGAGTCGTGTAGTGTATTTCTTTTAATTGACATCACTCATACTCGATTCGTTTATTAATCGTGTCGTATCGGGATCCATTCGTTTATAAAATAGGTGACTTAAAGAAGACACAAAATCCTTTAATTTCATATTATGTTAACGAATATTTTGACACCCATAAGTATGGTTAGTGTTAGAGATGTGTTTCTATTGGCAGCATTAGATTGGCCATTTTGAACAAGTGCCTAGCCTTATATTTCAAGAGTAATGCTACACTGACCAAATTTAGAGTCTAAATGACATGGCAATATATTATTTGAAATTTTTATTGAGACCTAAATGATATGACACCAAATAAATAAGTACAACTTAACTGCCATGTCATTTGGGCTCTAAATTTAGTCAGTGTAGCATTATTCATATTTCAAATACCAACATTTATTTTTTACCCCTACGAATAAAAAGGAAAAATAATCATTTTAACAAAAGAAATTAATCAGAGATGCAAAAGAATCATTTTGCTTGTTAATTGTCCACACAGGAACTCAAGGTCCTACATTTGAACTCTCATGCATATGTCAACTCACATTAATATCATTCTCCATAAAATTGCAACAACGAATATGAGCTA
>CM042192.1:3072249-3088594 GCA_023539305.1 Ilex asprella
AAATAATTAAACATATGATAAAAATAAGTGATGTTATATTTTTAGAAAAAAATATATAAATAATTAAATATATTATAAAAATAAATAACGTGATTTGACGTTTAAATTTAATAAATAGATGACGAATGAGAGAAATGGTCTGTAGTGATTTTAAGGGGAAAAATATGTCCAGTTTTATTATATAGAAATATAAACAATTGTTTCTTTTCGTCAATAATTCAAAGAAGAGAAAGCACAGAGAAAAAGCCCATTTTATTAGGCTTCAAGGCGATCGATTCAGGGAAGAAGACGCAGAGAGGGAAGACGATGAGTTACTCTCTCAGGTCTCTCTCTCTATCGCGCTTTCTCTTATCTAATCCGAGTAGATATTAATTTATATATCACTGACATCTGAGTTTTTGTGCTTGATCTACGATAAATAGCAGGGATCTGTGAGTTTTTTCTTCCTGGAATCGATGTTTCTAGTAGGAGCACTGCTACGTTTTGGATCTATTACTGCTTGGATTGTTCACTTCGTCGCATGCATGGGGTATGTATTTTATCAATTTGATCAATACATTTGGTCTTTTTTTTTTTTTTCTCTAAATTGTGGTTTATTCGGTTTTGAAACATCCATTGAGTTAGGGTTTTTTGTCGGGGAATTTCTGTAAGATATCGCGGTTGATTTTCAATTTGTTGTTGAGCTTTCCATTGTTAATTGTCTCTTTTATTGGTTGCATGGTTTAAGGATCTCGTTGGGGCTCTGTTCGTGGATTTTGTACTTCTTGTTCTAAATAATGGAATATTTTTGTCTGAACATGTAATGTCTTCGTTATGGTTACGCTTCGTGGGCAAATAACTGGAGCTTAACTGAAGTTGCTAGACAAAGAGAAAAGGAATTTTTAAGGGTAGAATCTGTGGACATAGTTAGGTTTTTGCTCTACTTAAAATTGTTACACGAAAGATCCAAGTTACAGAACAATGTAGGTATTTTGCCGAAAACAGAATATGTAGGCCTTCCTGTGAATGTGTTATGTGAAGAAGCTTCCAGGTGGAAATGATTGTTTTTCATGTTCAGCTTAAGCCCAATGTATGTGAGAACTTTGCTGGTCTGCTCTTATTGATGCTACATACATGTAGGACGGAAATGTTTTGAATGTTCCATAAAAATGAATTACCCATGATGTGTTACTTAAATTCACTAGCTGTAAATTGTTCCATATCAGGTAACATAATTAAATGGGCCATTAGACTTATCTTGAACACCAGAGAGCTAGGTCACTTTTCTTGCCACATAAAATGTTATCTGAGAGGCATGATTGTTTTTTTATTCTCCTTTTTGGTTAGTTGGATCCTTATTAGCTTGCTGCGGTTCTTTACGTACTGAGTTAGCATTCCTCTGTTAAAGTAAAACAAGACTTCTTACCATCCAATGAGAAACTGTACCCTCTTTTTATAGCCATCTTTATTTTATCTATTCAACTTTAAATTGCCAAGTACCCTTCTCTATAATTTCACCTTTATTGTGGATAATCTATCCAAGAATGATGAAACTGGGTAATTTTATCTCTGACATTGAAATTTGCTAATGTATCACTCAGGCTCCTTGTTTGTCCTGCATAAACATATTGTATTTTATTTTAAGTTATGTTTGATTCATTGATTGCATATATTAAGTGCTGGAAACTAAAAATTTCAGTGCTTTTTTCTTTAAGGGTGTCTGATGGCATAAAATCATGTATCACATACTTAAAAAGAGAAAGCCTGGGTTTTAAATCTGTAAGACTTAACTTTTCACTTCTCACTTGATTAAAATTAAAGTTGAATCAAGTAACGCCTTAGTTTTATTCTCTTTTGTTTTTTATTTATAAATTTCAGTAATATTTGCAGTTTAGTTCTTAATAAACAATCCTGAACTCTTGTTTCTATTATCTGAGACCATATTATCCGTAAGTAATGTGTAAGTGACCTCATCCTAAAGATGCTGAATATGAACAAGGTTCGCTATGCCCAAACAATATATCTTTGAAAATTCATCACATATGCACCAAATCTGTGCCTTCTTTTATAGGTTATAAATGTTACAGTTACATGATTCCATGCCATCTTATATCTTTCTGTCTGTTGATACATTCCAGTTCTTTTCTTGTTAAAATTTTTTATCATGCCTTTTGTTTTGTTTAACATCAATCATAATAAAAGGTAGTTTTCCAACTATCTTGTGGTACCTACGTTTGTGCTAATACATATCATTTCATCTTCTTGCTGCTGCCATCCTAAAATCACATCTATGAGGGTCAGTGGAGTTTTTCAGTGGATTTAAGTGGTTACATTTGATTTCTTATAGAATCTGATGTCATTTGTAACAGAGCAGTGGTTGTCTTGGGTGCGATACTAAACCCAAACTGATTAGCTCAGTTGCTGAGCCACAAAGAGGGCAGAAACTTAATGCCTGGACAGTATCGAAACCTAGCATATCTGAGGATTTCTGGACCACCAGTACCTGTGACATGGACAAAAGTGGAGTTCAGTCTCTAGGAAGCATCTCATCAATCAGTACATCAAATCCGGCTCTTGATGCCCAAGGCGCTGCCAGTGCAAACATCCCTTCTGAGTTCATAAATCATGGCAAGTTTTTATTGCTCCTTGGATGTTTAATGGCTACGAGTGTTTCTTTCGAAAAATCTTTGGTTGACCATCCTGAGTTTTAATGTCTTATGTCCCCAAAGCTGACTGATATGCATATCAGAAGCTGAAGGTGGTTACTTTTGACTCACTTTTGGATGGGCTTAGTCCCTCTCTGGCATATGCTTCTTTTTGCGTCTCATCTAGTTCTTTTCTGATGATCAACATGTCCTCTGATATGTTCAGTGTTTGCAAGTATTCTATCACTTGTGTCTCTAGGCAGGTCTCCTGCATGTTATTTTCTTTTGTTGTTTTTTTTTTGTTCTAGTACCTTGATTCAAATTGTCTAAATGCATATGCTGTAATGACTTGGCTGTAGGTCTTCTTCTGTGGAATCAAACTAGGCAGCAGTGGATAGGACATAAAAAGTCTAGTAACAAAGCGCAGCAGCTTCGTGAACCCAAATTAAGGTGAGTTATTTTTGTCCTTTTGATTGGAATAGTAAACATGGCCTGAGATCTGGATGTGTGCTAGAAAAGCATCACACTAGTTGTTGACTATTCAAGTTAACCTTTAACTGCATCTTCAAAATGTATCTGATATGTATGAGACTTGTTTGAATTTTTCAAATTTTGTAAGTCTGAATCAAGTCTGCATGTCCCACCCTTTTTAGCGGGATAGCATTGTCAATTCTATTTTTTGTGCTTTTATCTTCATTTTAAACTGCCAATGACCTTCTCTATGCACCTTGCTTTCGGTCTGGTGTTCAATTTGTTTTGATTTTTAGGTGGTTGTGATTTGATTTTTACTTTTTACATTTAAGAGATTCCTCTTGGCCAAAAATTATGAGTAGGACCTCATGAACTCTTTGTCAGGGTCCATTTGAACAAATAGTCTATGACTATAGTGAGAGGCCTTGGTTAGTTTAATTTGCATTCTCTTGTTTAGGATTTAATTTGATACTTCTTGGTCCATCTGTCTCTGTTGGTTTTGCATCAGAGGACTGTAAAGTTTGCATTGAAGTTAGCTAACACTTTTCTGCTGTTTCTCTGATGTTTTGCTGTGTATGTTTTAACTTTGTGTTGTTGGCACAATTGCTGGTGTATTATTTGTTGGATGTGTACAATTGTTACGGAATAGTAAAAATTGAAGCCATGGGACCATGTGTGATCTTTCAAAGGCTTACTTCTGCCTCATTTTTTGTGGAGTACAGTTTGGGTTATGAATGCCACTGGACATGAACTAGGACATTTATATACCTATTATTATTTTCCCTGTGACCACATCAAATTGGTGAGTCATGTAGATTAACTAAAAACTGGTGATTTTGAAGTCATTTTTGATTGACAAAATTTTACATTACTTTTTAGTTTTTAATTCATTTTGGCATTAGCTTTATCTCTCGCTCCTCATCTCATGGCTATTCACTTCTACTTTGCATTACACAAAGTATGAGAGACTTGAACTTTTTCGGAAAAAATAGAATTGTTCTGGTTTTATAGCTTGTGCCATTTGCTTCTCATGATAGATTGATGTTACTGACATTAAGGCACATTGAACCAAATTTTTAGCACTTCCATGGATGTCTGCATAATGTTTTTGTTTTGTACCAATGGGATGTACAATGCCCCACTTTTGTTTGGAAGGCAATCATCTTCTATGAGAAACATTGCATCCAGCTGCTGAATTGTTAGAACATACATAGATGCTGGCATGCCTCACATACCTTATGCAATGCCAGCTTTCATTAGATTTGCTAAGCAATGTTGCCTGTAGCATCCTATTAAGAACCTTCCTCCATACGGTATACTTATCCTCTTTTGATTTAGGCATGGGCATTTTTCTTATATTTTTAGTCAACACTCACTGTCTCTGCATCTTTAAATTTTTTGGCTTTGCAGTTGGAATGCGACCTATGAAAGTTTGCTTGGGAGCAACAAGCCTTTCCCCAAGCCTGTCCCTCTATCCGTAAGTCTTGGCCCTCACAGCATGATTCTGTTTCAGTCTAACCTTTTTCCAGTGACCTGCTATAACTCCTCTTTTTTTCTCATAACTAACAGGAAATGGTCGATTTCCTTGTGGACATTTGGGAACAGGAAGGGATGTATGATTGAGAAAGCTGAAGGTAGAGACTTTTGATGGTTGGTTGAATGTTCTAGAACGTCGGCTGTTGTAGAACTTGAGTTGCTTAACAGGTAGTTGATCTGAGAAAAGTTTGTGTAATCAACGGTAACAATTAGATTGTGCTTTTCAATGAATCTGATTATAAAGCTTCCTCTGCCAATGTTGTTCTTGCCAAAGGATGTCTTTAGCTTCTTGCATGGTGTCTGAATACGCATTGAAAGTGTATCAGAGTCAATGTGATTATCGTCTTTTTGATTGTCGTCTTGAATGGGATCATGTGAGACTTCGTTTCGCTGTAAACTTGACCATAGCTCATGCAGCATTCAGATCCAGGAGTTTGATGGAGCATAAGAGGACGAGAATTGTATTCGATTGTACCACTTATCCGACAATCATATGTATCTCCTTCTCATTTGATTTGTTGTTGATTTTGGTCAATTTTGATTAATCTTGACAATGGTCACGCAACGAGCATTCAGGACCAAAATCCCACGTGTTTCTTATAAAAAAAACAAAAAAAAAAGGATCAAAATGCAATACATTTGACAATACAAATACGAAATCCGGAGGACAAACATTTGTGTTTTATGCAGATTAAGAACATCTCCAAGAGAATAGGTAAAATACACAAAAATTTCAAAATTTAGCTATTTTGTCATAAAATTTTACTCCAACAAAATATCTACAAAGCATGTAAAATAGCATAAATAATATAAAAAGAATGAGAAATAATATTTAAAATAATTAGTTAAAAATATAAAAAATTTGTTAGTGTGTGTATTAAAAAATAAATAATTAAAATAAAAAATATTACTTTTTATATAGATAAACTTACTTCAAAGATGCTCTGAGAACATGGTCATGTGAATTCCAAAATAGAAACTGCCAGCTGAATACCCATGACGTTAAGGGCATGATTTGAACAGTTAAATACCTGTAAAAAGAGACGTGAAAGGCAAGGTCTTTTCAGGTGGGACTGTAATGTACAAGATGCAGCAGCGATGTCTGACGTTTGATTAGATTAGAATACCCCACCCCACACCATGCCACCCCTCAGTATGGTCTGACTTAAAATCTGAACCATTTGTTGTGTGCTTTTTGACAGAGAAAAGTAGTACTGTCCATGAAATGAATAATTGAGGTTTGTGGACTAAGCTAGTGTTCGTCGAATGGGTAAGGATTTTGTCCGAAAGGAGAGGAATTGTCCTTGATTAAATTGAAATATGAAATAATTAAAATACGAATAAATTAATTTAAATATTTTTAACCGTTATCTAAAAATAAATAAAAATTCTATACCAAACTTTGTATCCTAACTCTATCAATTTCAACCATTATTTTAGACAGGATGATCTATAATTATTAATTACAAAAATAATAAAATAAAAATTATACATGTAATATATTTTTATTGATTGAAAAGTAGAGGTATAATAGCTAAAATTTTTTTTAATTGATAAAAAAATGGAGGTACAATAGGAAAAAATACTTCTCGATACTGCTGTGGAACTCTCCTTAAATTATTGCTGTTGGATGCTTCCTTTTTTTTCTTTTATCAGACTGGTAGATGCTACTTGGAGAAAGCTCTAAAGTACTTCTTTGCAAATGACACTATCCTTTGCAGTGATGAGGTTTGTTTGGTTTTTCATGCATTCGTACTACATGTTTAGTCAAGTTACTGGTGATCTATCACGAGCAATAAGGAGCCAAAATGGGATGTTTGAAAGCACTGTGGCATTAGTTTTCATCGTGGCAGGACAATTATTGACCGTACCTAAGTTGGGGGACCTGTCATTGAAAGACACGTGTACTAAGCGGACCCTCCGTCCATTGAATTTAGTGTTTCGAGTGTTTTCAAACTGAGAAGATATTTCATAAGTTGAACGTCATTAGATTGAACCTCTTCAGACTGAAAGACATCCTTGTAGTTGTTGATCGCTAGGACGTTCGGGGACGTCGTATCCTACGTCTGAATAATGCGACTGACTTGACTTTGACAAAAAGATCCATTGATGTTATTCGAAACAACTAATGGGACTAGTGAAAGAGAATGATTAGCCATATCATTATCCAAGTGGGGACCAACACTAGATTGTTGGTTACCCAAGACTAAAAATATATCACAAACAAGATATAAACAAAGAGAATGTCTTTATTTCTCTCCAAAAATAAAATACAAAAATTTATACAAAAATTCTTACTGAGATCTCTCCTGAATCTCTCTCTCTCTGTTTCTTCCTCATTGATATTGAGCATATCTCTGACCTTCACTAAGTTTCCTATTTATAGGGAGTTTCTGGCTAAAAATCAAGAAAAGAAGGAAAGACATTTAAGGCATTGGCAAGCTTTGTCAAAGCTTCAGCCATCTGCCTCTTAGCCATCAGTAGGGTGGCTACTAGGGTGGGCTGTAGACTGATAGACCTGGAAAGGTGGCTACTGCATAGGGTGCCTGAATCTTTCAATTCTCCTCCTCCAGAACCATCAAAAGATAATGTAATCATATATTTATCCCGGCTATGTCTCTACACAGCTCAAGCTTCCCGCGAGTAATGATCTTAGTCAATATGTCTGTTGGATTCTCCTTTGTGTGGATTTTCACTAGTTTCAGTAATTGTTGCTCCATCACTTCGCATATCCAATGATAGCAAATATCAATATACTTCGTCCGCGAATGGTACATTGAATTCTTGCTTATGTCCAGAGCACTTTGACTATCACAATGCACCTTGTATTCTTTTGCTTAATACCTAGTTCTTGGAGAAACTGTTTTAACCACAACATTTCCTTACCAGTTTTCGCTGCAGCAATATATTCTGCCTCTGTCGTGGATAAAGCAATGCACTTCTCCAACCTTGACTGCCATGACACAACTCCCCCTGCAAAAGTGTAAAGAAATCCTGATGTAGATTTTCTACCATCAAGATCTCCTGTCATATCAGAAAATGTATAGCCTTCAAAAATTGATTCTACTCCCCCATAACACAAGCATTTCTTCAATGTATCCTTAAGGTATCTGAGAATCCACTTGACTGCCTCCCAGTGTTCTTTTCCTAGATTTGAAAGAAATCTGCTCACCATGCGACTGCATGGGCAATATCTGACTTTGTACATACAATTGCATACATTAGACTCTCAATTGCTGAAGAGTAAGGAATAATTGTCATATCTTCTATTTCATTCTTTGATAAGGGACACGAATTCTTGCTTAACTTGAAATGATTAGCCAGTGGGATGCTAACTGGCTTGGCCGTATCCATGTTGAACCTCTGGATCACCCATTCAACGTATTTCTCCTGTGATAGCCACAATTTCTTGATTTTCCTATCACGAATAATCTGCATGCCTAATATCTGTAGAGCTGAGCCTAAGTCCTTCATGTCAAAGGACTTGGACAATTCCTTCTTCAACTGGCTAATCTTTATTGCATCCTTTTCGACGATCAACCTGTCGTCAATATAAAGTAAGAGTGCAACGAAATTGTCATCCGAGAATCTCTAAATGTAAACACACTGATCTGCAGCAATTCTCTTATAGCCTTGACCCACCATGAATGAGTCAAATTTCTTATACCACTGTCTGGGTGCTTACTTGAGGCCGTACAAACTCTTCTTTAACTTGCAGACCAGATCTTCCTTTCTTGGAATCTTGAAATCTTCCAGTTGTTCCATGTATATTTCTTCCTTAAGATTTTCATGAAGAAATGTAGTTTTCACGTTCATTTGTTCAAGCTTTAAGTTTAAACTTGCTATTAATCTCGTCAAAGTCAATTTCTTTCTTCTGTTGGAATCTTTTAACGACCAATCGAGCCTTATACTTCACCAATTTCTCACTGTTGTCTTTCTTCAACTTAAACACTCATTTATTTCTCAATGCTTCTTGCCTTTTGGAAGTTTCACAAGCCCATAGGTTTGATTTTTTTGCAAGAAATCGATCTCATCCTGCATGACTTGCATCCACTTGTCTTTATCCGTATGAACTTGTGTTTCCCGAAAATTCTCCGGCTCCCCCTCATCAGTAAATAGAATATAGTCTGACTCTGGATATCTACTCGATAGAATGCATCCTTTTCAGATCTTCGTGGTTGATTTTTGTCAACTATATGAGGTACACCATCCTTTGGTTGTTGTGATGGTCCTGCATCATCTGGTGGAGGGGGTTGTTGTTCCCCCTGCTCAACATCTTCATCATTATCTTGTTCTACTTCTGTAGCTTCATCCTGTACTTCTTTATTATTTGTGGCGAACTATAATGGTGCAGGGTCTGGAACAATGTCTTGTGCACTGGAACTAAAACTGTTGGACTTTGTGGGATTTTTAAAGTCTTCATATGCCTAGGTTTAATGGAACACCACGTCGCTGTTTCTAAAGATCTTTTTGGCCTTTGGTTTCTACAACCTGTATTCAAAATTTTCATCTCCGTAGCCTATAAAGATGCAAGGGGTGGTCTTGGCATCAAGTTTATGCCTTTGCTCCTTGGATACATGTGCAAATGTTTTGCATCCAAAAATTCTTAAATGAGAATATGAGGGATTCCTACCAGACCACACATTTTCTGGAATATCAAAATTTAATGGTATTAATGATGATCTGTTTATCAGATAACAGGCGATACGAATAGCTTCACCTATAATGGTTTCGACAGCTTTGCCATACTGAGCATGCATCGGGCTCTTTCCATAATAGTTTGATTCATCCTCTTCGCTACTCCATTGTGTTGTGGGGTACGTGGAACAGTCTTCTCATGTCTAATACCATAAATTTCACAGTATACTTCAAACTCTCTGGAAGTATACTCGCCTCCATTGTCTATTCGGAGACATTTTAGCTTCATTCCTGTTTCTCGCTCTACCATGATATGAAATCTTTTGAAGCATTCGAGTACTTGATCCTTTGTCTTTAGGAAGTACATTCATACCTTCCGTGAAGTATCATCAATAAAAGTCAAAAAATATATGTTGTCGCCCAATGATTTCACCTCTAGGGACCGCAAATATCCGAGTGTACCAAGCTTAACAACTTTGATCTCCTCTTCATAGAGGAACTAAATGAGACTCGATGTTATTTACCAAACAAGCAATGATCACAAGGATTTAATGAAACATCCTTAGCAACTGTGATGAGATTCTTCTTTGTCAAGGTAAACAATCATTTTTTCCCAATATGACTGAGTCTCTAGTGCCACAGATTTGGTGAAGCCTCATTTTCAGCTGCATTGAGGCTATCTAAGCAAATTTTCACATGGGTCTTATAAAGCGTGTCACAAATATGTCTTTAGGCGACAACCATAACACTTTTCATGAGTTTCCAAGTGTCATTGTTGAAGTGGTTATCGTAGCCTTATCTGTTGAAGGCTATCCCCGAAAGTAGATTTAGCCGAAGGTCAGGCACGTGTCGGACATCCTTCAATACCAGTGTATAGCCAACATTTATTTTTATTTGTATATCACCAATTCCCACGATCTTGGAAGAACTGGTGTTTTTCATCCTCACCGTACCAAAGTTTCCAGCTTTGTACATTGAGAATAAATCATTGTGAGAAGTGGCGTGGTACGAAGCTGCATTATTTACCACCCACTCAGCGTCATGGTTGGAAAAATGAAGGCATATCTCCTCATTGACAGAAAGAGTGACCACGTCCTTTGAGAGAGTATCTAACGTTTCTTCATCCTGTTTCTTCGGCTGATTACTGCCTTAATCTTGCTCTCGTAGCAACTTGCGGCAGTTTTTTTTCATGTGGCCTTGCATGACACAATGATAACACTTGTACGTAGGTCTTCCTCCATCATTTGATCTCCCTAGATCTTGTGACCTTCCTCTACTCTTACTCCTTCCTCTTACCCTGTCTCTATTACCTTCTTGTTGTCTGCCTCTTCTCTAAGTGACGAGGGCATTTGATTGGTTAATGCTAACAACCTTTTCTCCTGGCCTTCTCATTAAATAGGGCATTATTAACCGTTGACATGGTAAGTTTGCCTCATAGAGCCAAATTATTGAGAGAGACTACCAACGTCTCCCAATTGTATGGTAGACAACTGAGAAGCAAAAGAGCTTGTATTTCATCCCCCAGATTCAACTGTATTGATGATAATTGATTTATTAGACCCTGAAACTCACTAGTGTGCTCGAAAATTAAAGTTCCACTTTTTAACTTTAGATTCACAAACCGCCTCATCAAAAGGGCTTTATTTTGAGCAGTTTTAGCCTGGTACTTGTCTTCCAGCTTCTTCTAGAGGACATGTGCATCAGTCTCTTATGCAACATAGTGGAATACATTTTAGTCAATCCATTGCCTGATATGAATGATAGTTTTTTGCTCAGTTTTTTTCACTCAGTTTCTTTTGTTGGATCTGGATTTACACCTTCGGTTTCCATGGGATCGTACAAATCTTTACAGCTTAGGAGATCTTCCATCCGAGGTCTCCAAAGTGTATAATTAGAGGCAGTGAGTTTGACCATGACTCCCGACGTTGATTCCTCTGAGGACATGTTGAGTTTTTAGGCTCTAAATATCTCGATAAAAAATTTAGGGGCTGAATTTTGCAAAATGGCGTGCACCGTTACATCCGAAACTGTTGAAATAGCTAGGAAAGAGTCATGATTTACCAAAAATGAAGCTAAAATGAGCTTAGAATTGACTCAAATTTTTTTTGATAACTTAACGAAATTTTCTGTTAAACTTAATAGAATATGATGACGGTGGCAGAATATTCTCTGAATGAAATATTCTATAAGAATATTTTCTAGAAGGAATATGCTCTGAGAATATTCTCTGGATAGAATATTCTTTGACGGAGTGGAATATTTCGTCGTCTTCAACCTTTCTTCGGTCACCGGTCTGGGCGAACTTTTCTGGCGAACTTCCGGCATCAACTCTGGCGAGCTCCAACTGTAACTCCAGCGGCCAGTGAACTTTTTGGCGAACTTCTGGCGACAACCGTGAGAGAGCGTCCGACGTTGGATTGATGCGAGGCCAATGAGGTTCGACTCTTTTCGACGAGAGGAATCCAATGGTGTGCTCAAAATTTGATTTCGAGTTCATTTAGAACCCATATAAACCAAAAACATTGAGTTTGAAAAAAAATTGGTGACCCAATCAATGTTCTGATACCACTAGTTGGTTACCTAAGGCCAGAAATATATCACAAACAAGATATAAACAAATGGGATGTCTTTATTTCTCTCTGGAAATAAAATACAAGAATTTATACAAAAAATCTTATTAAGATCTCCCTCGAATCTCTCTCTATGTTTTTTCCTCGCTGATCTTGAGCATATCTCTGACCTTCACTGAGTTTCCCATTTATAAGGAGTTTCTGACCAAAAATCAAGAAGATAAGGGAACAAATTTAAGGCTTTGGCAAGCTTTGTCAAAGCTTCAGCCATCTGCCTTCTAGCCATCAGTAAGGGTGGCTACTAGGGTGGGCTGCAGACTGATGAAGCTGGAAGGTGGCAAAAATTTGCTACAACTTTAGAATTGATCACCCAAGTGCAGGTTGTGCGAAGTAATAAATTTCTCGGGAATTCGAGATCGAACTACAAAGAATTGTGAAAACAACAGCAATCACACAATTACTAGAACAAACTTGTAAAAATAATTTGTTTAAAAGATTGAGTTGAAAATATTGATTGAAGTAGTTAAAACAGTATAACAAAAATACTAGAGCATCAGGTACTCCCTCTCAAATTCATACAATAATGATTAAAGACTTAATTCTTAATTCTAGACAAGAATCAGTTGTTGATTGATTCAAGTCACAAAATTAAGCAATAAAATTAAAATTTATAATCAAAAGATTATTTAGGAAGTTGAATAATCAAACAATTATATTATTTTATGAAATAATGATAATCAACTTAAACGTGGAATAACCAGTTATTTATTCGTAGAAAAATTCAAACAATCGATGTACATGACACAACAACTCAAGAATTTTTACAGAGAAATTTTTTTGCTAAAAGATCATAAGTTAAATTAACAGAACATCATAAATCATTAAGCACAAAGTCAATAACAGTACCATACTTCATTGAGAAGTTCTCTCCTAGTCCTAGCTTAGTCTTGTAGTCAAACATGATAAACTAAAATCAATAGAAAAAGATAGAAAAAGAATAATCCCTTCTAAGATAAGAACCCCTATTCATAATAAAATAAATCCTAGGTATAGATAGGAGATCTAAGGTTGGCTTGGAAGGAATTCCTTTTCCCAACAAAGTCTTGTAAGATCAAATCTCGTGCATAAAATCTTTGGTCTCGCAGGTACAAAATTTGTCCAGACTGCAAGCTTGAATTTCGCATATTTGTAGGTTGAATCACGAAATTTGCGTGAAATACACTTTTGTAGCCCTTGAAATCTTATTTTCAACCACGTAAAAATCATGTCAATCGGATATTTGAGTCAAAAGTTATGACAAAAATACTGAAAATGTGTCAAATCTTTATCTTCTAGAATACTTTTCAAATCCAATTTTAAATGAGTTTTCTTCGAACTTGGACTCTTATAAGAATTGAATTGCTGATTTATTTTCAAGTCTTCCTATTTTCTTCATGATTCTTCAATCCTTATCAGTTATGATTCTTCTTCTACTGATTGTTTCACTTGCATTATTCATTATTACTTTAAATCAACCAATTTACCTATAAAATAAACCAAACAACTAGAAAAAGTATTAATCTAAAAAATTAAGTAATTTAACTCATTTGATCACAAATAATATGCAATTAACCAATAATTAAATATAATAAAATAACAATTTTGATGGTTAATCAGTGACTACTGAATAAGTTGCTTGGATCCTTCATAGATCCCATCAATAATGGAAAGGAGGCATCATCCTTGCTTAAGTAGACCAATTGGGGTGATGTCCCGAGATAGTCCTCATTGAATTATCTCCGCATATTATTAAATGTTCGACGCTCCTCATTACTGTTTGACAGACATCTTTAAACGTTCAGCCCCTAAGCGAGGTAATCATTATAGTGTTCAACCTCTTGAGCACGTGTATGTTGTCTTTAAGCATCGTAAATACACAACTCGAGGCCATACTACAAGGAGACAATTACTAACATAACGTTCCCGTTGTACACTTTGACTAGCAAGAGGATTTCACACCAAAAAGATTGTTAGACCTATCGAAGTTCCATGTCAACATCCCTCAAGGTACCTCAAGTATGCATGTGTGATTCAATTTACAAAATAACACTCACATCCTCTCTCTCTCTCTCTTGTACCGTTTGACTTAAGCATCAGAAGAGATACATCGAACACACATCTAATCCCTTCCTAAGAGTGATATGTCTGAGAAAATATTTAATGTAATGGTAGTATCACGTTATCATTACTACATAGTGTTACCATTTAAAACAAGTGTATCATATACAATTTAGTAAGGCATATAATATAACATCTACCCAATGTATAGAAGTCTTGAATTTTGGTATACTACTGTTGATCAATGAGGGTAACTAGGTAATTGGAGTCATCCTTTGGAAGAAAAATCCTTTGTTGTTTTGTGGGTAAATTTGGAAGCAAAGTCTGCTTGGTGGAAGATAAACAAATAGTCACTTGACAGAGTTCAGACCTTCACTAAAAACTTTAGGGTAGGGCTAAAGTCAGTGCAACGTTTTCCCAAAAAGACTAAAGATAAAAAAAATACAATTTTCTATGGCCGAGAAGCATTGAAATGGTGAAGAAAGCCCTCGGCATCTGAGAACTGTCTCTTTTACTGGAAACAGTACTTGGCCTTTGTCTCCTGAATGTGAACATATATACTTAAACTTCAAACTATTTCTTCCATTTTAAAACAGCTAGCCAAATTCCTCAGAAGATCTCCTATTTCTTTCTCTCTTAGTATCAAGTTGACACCATCAACACATCAACTTCTTCAACACTGAACTGATGGCTCCATCAAGAAACTACCCACTTGGCCTCAGAGTTGCAGTCACTCTGGTTCTCATCTTTTCTCTCTCCAGATCAGGTAAAAAGTATCACCCGATTCAGCCCCTTTTACGTAGCATGATCAAACCATTTTAGTTTATACAAAACCATTTAAGATTATCATTCCTCATTTACAGTGGAAAACACAAAATGGGCGTTTTTGTTTTTTGATTCTTTGAAACCTTTTTTTTATAGAAACCTTTTTTTCTTTTTGGTTCTTCATTCCTTCCTTCATGTAGTAAAACTAGCAAGCATACATGCATGTCTAATTTCTCTCTCTCTCTCTCTCTCTCTCTCTCTCTCTCTCTTCCTGCTGTTCATTTGAGCAGTTCAGAGGGTGTCATCAAATTACAGCGAAAATCTGCAGCGAAGGAAGATGGTGCTGGGTTCAAGGCCACCTGGTTGTGTTGACAAGTGCATGAATTGCAGACCTTGCAAGGCTACTCTGGTCATTCCTTCTCACGACCAAAGGAAGGGTTACAGAGAATCATCTCATAGAGAAGATGATAGCTATTACCTCCTCTCATGGAAGTGCATATGTGGAGACAAGCTTTTTCACCCCTGAGCTGATGCATTCACCATTTTATCATCTCACCTCTCTATAATCTATATCAAATGCAGTTGGGCAATAAGTTTGGTAGCCCTGTTATATTGTATCTCAGTGTCTCTCATCTCATGGTTTGTAGTGAAAGATGATATATATATTACATATATTGAAGTTTGTAGAAGTGTTGTAATTCCTCAGGTAAAAAAAAAGTTATCATATGATGATGATCATTAAACATGTATATGCATTGGATTTTTTCACCTGTTTTTTAAGGTTTATATAAAAAATAATAATAATTATGTAACTGTAGTTGTGTTTTGTGTTTTTTTTTCTTGCTGAAAAGACATGTCGTAAGTACATGTAAGTAAAGGTCGTCTGAATATCATAAATACAACCAAAACATGGAGATGTCATGTCTCGATGACCCAATGATAATTCATAAAACATTCAACCAGCTGGGCAAACATGTACCCGGTTAGAAAGAAGACAGCCACAAGCAAATATATAAAGTCCTTTGTATTCTTGCAGTTGTTTTGTCTTTGATATGGTTTTTTTGGGAGTTATTTGTTTGAAACATTGTTGGTTGCAATCCACTGGTTGATAAGTTGTCTGTTAAAAACCCTGACTAATTCAAATAATAATAAGAACAAGTTGTAAATTTAAAGATTGTAACTTCGAATTTTAGCAATCTTTTGGGATAAATTATAAATAATTTATTTCTCATGAATACTTTAATCCCGACACAAATAACCTATTTTTGACCAGATCAAAAAGAGAATTAATCCTGACACGAATGACCTGCGACATTCTTCAATGTTGCTTTCCATGATTTGGGAAACGAATGGTTGTTTTTTTAGGAGAAAAATACTATTTAGACCTAATTTGAGAAGCCGGTCAACGAAAAAGTATAGTCAATGAAAATTCAGAAACTTGGCAATTATGATTTTCTATAATTTCAGAATGTAGATGAAAACTAAGAATAGGTTTTGTAATTCTAAATTTCTCAGCTTTGCTGATATTGCACTGAATTTTAGTGTTGCACAAAAAAGTGAAAGCTTGGTGATTGGAAGTTGAAACAAAGTACCATCAGTATGTTTTAATAAGTAGTTCTGCTTGCAGATCATATTCAATTTATA
>CM042192.1:3088694-3131454 GCA_023539305.1 Ilex asprella
CAATCGGAACTCAAATCTGACAAAGTCTGCCACGATTAATAATGATGGGTACGAGATTAATAATTCTTCAATGACTATCTTATAACAAGGCTGCAAGCAAACTATTTCAATCATCTTAGGGTTCGTCGACGATGCATTGCGCTACACCTTGTCTCACTAACATGGTTTAACTTCAACACGGGAGATGATATTTTAATCCTTTTCCATCAATATTTTGTCCCAGTCAATTTGGCCAATGATACATAAACTCCCACAATCCAGTCTCTTCATTGAAACCATAAACTCCTTCCACTGCCATCAACCATGAACACTGAGTCTTACATCGAACATGGTCCCTTGCAAAAGAGTAGGCATCAAAAGGGTATTCTTGTACTCTTTCCCATTGCATGTCGCAGTAGAAAAGGGTGGTTCCCCATAAATTAGGAGAGAAATCCCACCCAAATTCACTCCCATCAGCGACAGTCTGGTTGCCAAGATCGTTGTCTTTGGATTGACAGTGGACTCTCATGTCGTTCCCGTCTCCCAGTCTATTCTTGATGCTTACTTGAACCTTGTCTGAAAGGACTGTGTGGTTGCAGAAGATTAATATTATGATCAGCAGCATCATAATATAATGTTTTCTGGTTGTGACATTCATGTTGGTGCTAGCTCTGTACCTGTGGCTGTGGTTCTTTCTAACCATATCCCAACTTGATGAAGAGGCAAGGGTAAAGGGTGTTGTATTTGGGTATAATAGGATAACCGAAAGAGAGATGGAATTTCTGGCTGGATTCTCCTAAACTTGTTGAGTTTCAAAGAAGTCATAATTACCGAGGTTTCCGAGGAGTCCGGTGAATTTCCCAATGGGTCTCCAGTTAATATCAAGAAAAATGAGGGGTGTAATTATCTATCTAATATTTTAGGGTTAGAAAATAATTCTCAACTTATAAAAACATAATAATCCAATCTTCTTCTAACATTGATCAAATGATATAAAATTCATCCCTAATTTTTTTATACCCCAAAACATCTACTTTTTTCCATTTCTCCCAACGCTTGATAATCCAATGAACAAGAAAATATTCATTATAATGGTGACATCATGTCATCACCACCGCCACATAATGTCACCATCCAATTAGAAGACAATAAATAAGTAAAGTGGATTCCACTAATCCTATGTGTTGCAAATTGATGTGATAGTTACTGGTAGTTATGAAAATAGTGGAGTTCACTTTACTTATTTTTAGTCTTTTAATTGGATGGACGTGGTGTCACCGCTACATTGAATATTTACTCTCAATTAACACACTCTCCAATGTTAAACAACATCATCAATCTACACTTACCTAAAAAATTTAAATTATTATTTAATTTTAAATTATGTAAATAAAAAAAATAAATTATTATTTAAAATACCAATATTGTAAGATCATTTCTATTTTTAATATTGAATAGTGGTTTTATATGCGAAGTTATTGCTAATTAATATATATTGAGTTTAAACAAAATTGTTTTACGTAATTTTTAGGGTAAATCTCATAAATGCCCCTTGAATATACCTTTAATTTTAAATTGTGTCCCTGAATTATGAATTTATGTTTAAATTGTTCTTTTAACTTTCATTTGTCTTAATTTGTCCTTTGAATTATGTATGTGTTTTAATATACCCTTTTCGTCAAAATTAATTGATAAATGAGACAAAATTTATTAAAATTAACAGTTAAATGAGATAAATTATGTTAATATTGACCGTTAATTTTGTCTCATTTAATTTAATGTTTAATTTTAATGAAAGGGATCGATTGAAATAAATTATATACTTTAAAAGTAAAATGCGATAATTAAAAATTTAGGAGACAATTTTAATGAAGGGCATTGTTCAAGGGATATTTTTATGATATTTACCTTAATTTTGTGATTTTGAAGAAAGCGTAGAGTGACCAATTGGTCAAAGATTCAAAAGTAATGTTACACTTATCAAAATTTTTAGTAATATTTTTTTAATAAATCAATGTCATAGTTAGATTAATGGGTCCTACTAACCATCACTAATTATCCAATGACTATCAAAATACCACATTATTTTGCAATTCAAAATTTAATAAAATTTTTGGTATTCACATATTTAAATAAAGAAAAATAGAGAAAGAAAGATTATAAGTTGGTTTGTTTTAGGTTTTGGGATTGATATAAATCTTATGAATAAATGAAGAACAATGCAACTTGCACTTATTTTATTAATTTAATTTACTACAGCTATTGGATTATTAACCAATCATAATATTAAATGAGTCTACTGTCAATTTAATAACTATAAAAAATTTGATTAATAAATTAAATTAATAAGTTAAATTTAAATAACACTAATCATAAATGAAATTCCTTCTCTACTAAATGTTTTCTTCAAATGGATGATTTGTATTATTGGACCATCAAACTTGAATGTAGGGGTGTTAATCGAGATGAGCCACTCGGGCTCAATTTGGGTTTGGCTCGGATAAGACTCAAGTGGAGTTCGATTCATGTTCTTAACGAATTGAGTTTAAATAATTTTTTTAAATTTGTTTAAAAAAACGAGCTAAAAAGACTCGGCTCAAGTTTAAAAAACTTGGATTATTTATGTGTAAAATAGTCGAGTTACTAGGACTTGACTCAAGTTCTAAATAAAACCGAATTTAAATAATTTTTTAGGCTCGTTTTAAAAAAGTAAAAATTAGAAGTAAGTCCCCCTAAATGTACTAGTTTAGAGATAAGTCCAGTAAGGAAACTTATAAAGGACTAAGTCCATGTTTAAAATTATTTGTAATGACTTAAGTCCACTTTTTTTTTTATCTAAAAAATACTCTCTTTGTATATATATATATATATATATATGTTGAGTTGTTTATGGAGATGATGCAAGTATAGTGATAGTAGTGGTGTGGAGTAAAATGGAGCTATCAGAGTAGAACTTAAAATAGGCCTTTTGTGTGGTGGTGATGGTGGTGAGCGTTGTTGTGGAGGTGATGACAACGTGATGGTTGGCGTTGCTTGGGAGGTGACAATGGTGGATAGTGGCAGTGCTATGGTGAGGAAAGTAGTAACCGAATATATATGTATATATATTCAAATTCATGTTACTATTTTTTTTATTAAGTTAATGTTCATGTTACTATTTATTTTGAGCATGTTACTGTTTTTATTGAGCATGTTACTGTTTTTGTTGAGCATGTTACTACTATTATTTTACTAAATATTAATATTAAATGTTACTGTTTTTTTTAATATTATTTTTTGTGTGTGTTTGAATGATACTGTTTTTGACGTTTGAATTTAAGAGAAATAATTATTGTTAAGTATGTTATAATTTTTATTAAGCATGTTATTATTTTTGCTGAACATGTTAATATTTTTGTTGAACATATTGCTGTTGTTATTTTTTAAAAATATTAATATTAATTTTTTTATTTTTTTTTATGTTTAAATGTTACTATTTTTGTGTTTAAATGTATTATTTTTTGTGTCGAAATGATAATTTTTTTTTGTATTTGAATGTGATTATTTTTTATTTTTAATGTTAATATATATATAAGAGAGGAAAATTTTGAATGTTAGTCAAACTCTTAACTTATATATGGATATAGATAGATATGAGAGAATTTTTTTTTTAATGTTAGTCAAACTTCTAAGATTTAAGAATTTTTAATTTTTAGTTTTATTTCACTTCTAAAAGGAAGGGATAATATGATAAAATTGACAAAAAACAGGTTTCATAACAAATAAGTTTTCTTGATGGACTTAAATTTAAACAAGTTTTTATAGGAACCGACCTCCAAATTTTCCTTAAAAAAACTAGCACAACAGCCTTGGGTTGAAGTTCACAAAATTTGGCCCGGTTAATAACCCTACTTAAATGCGCATAACCCACTCTGGTTATTGGGCCAAACTACTTAGCCCAAATTGGCCCAATTTTTGCTGACCCTATAAAAGCTAACCCAAGGGACACATTTTCCCCAGAAATGGCTTCTCGTCTTTCTCCTCCCATCTACACTCCCTCCAGTTCCACAATCCAATGCACTCCTTTCCACATCTGTCGTTACTCCCCCGATCACTTCTTCTCTTTTACTACTCATATTTACCGTTCATCCCTACTGTTTCCTACTAGACCCAATTCATGGTATCGCCGGTGCCGCGCAGCTAGTCCTGGTCCTTCGTCGCCGCCGGAATATGATCCACCGACCGGAGAAGAACCAACTTCGTCTTCAGGTATATGTTCTGATAGTTTTTATCTGGGAGATTCTATTTTTATTTGTGTATTGTCTCGAATGTTGTTGTACTTTCGAATACGCATCTGTTCGTATGTAATATGGAATATTCGGTTTGGATAGGTGGAATGTTCTGTATCAAATGCTGAAAATATTTAGTCTTATGTGGATGGAGGAGAAAATCAGTGATTGTGGGCTCTTTGTTTTTTGTTTTTTTTTTGTGATTTATATTAGTTGTCATGTTGTTGCCTGAGAACACCACGGGTCCATATCGTGTCCTGTATCCGACATTTATACCTAGGCCTAGAGAGGTGTCAGCGCTGCCATTGTTACCAGAATAAGGCTTTTGGTTGGCTGAAAGAGGCGCAATTGACTTATATAGAGGTGTGAGACGGTAGTCGTGTTGTTCATGGAACTTAAGCTACAAAGCCTATCTCTGTTGCGGAGGTAGAAACAGAAAACTCTTCCGAGTTCTAGAATCCAAACTAATGATGCTACATGCAAGAGTAAGGATTCATGGTTCACTCAATGTAAAGACTACCTATGATGTCGTTTCTACAAATAGTTATGGATGCTCTTACTGAGGAGCAGCATTGATGTATCTAGGGGACAGATGGGGGCGATACCACTACCCTCTATTTGATGTTGATTCATCCACACTTCCATTCCTTGTAGAGGAAGGCTAACTGCTTGCTGCTGGGAGCTGTATGAGCAGTAACGTCCACGCACGGCTCTGTGAGAAGGGCGGTGGATATAGATGGCCTTGTTATACCTCACTCTCGTCTTCAATGGGGGCGATACCACTACCCCCCACCCCCAAAAAAAAAGATTTGAAAAATATCCTTTATTACGGTAGTATTGTGCTAGTTATGTCTTTTCTATGATGTATCCAAATTTGTTGAAGAGTCCAAAATCTCACATGTTTTGGTCATTGGCTTTTGACTGGTTGGAAAGATGAGTCTAGTATTTATGTTGGTGACGACAGTAAGTGAGGACAGTTAACCTATTCATAGAATCATGAAAGATGGGCTTGGAGTCCCATCTTATTCTCCGCCAGATTTTATTGGAGTCCCATGTTATTGTCCGCCAGATTTTAAGGGGCAAAACTAACTTCTGCTATGGAGTCATCAGAGAAGAGTTGTTATTTCAAGGTTTAGAAGAACCTGTAACATGATGCACTAAGGCCTCTCAAAGGGACTACACATGCTAGAAGGAGGACTCACCATTCGTGCTATTTAAATGCTACAACATCAACATGGTGCCTTGATAGTGGGTGTTTCCATTCACAAGTGAGATTATTGGTAATTGAATTGGCATTGACAGTTGATATAGCTGCTGCTTGAAGTTTAGTTTTCAACTTGCTGAAAATTTGTTTAGTTTTCAAGTTTACTTGAGGCCCCAGTTGTGTCACTGGACAGTTCCCCTCAAATAATGCTCTTTCTGATGATAGGAAGTCTCTTTAATGACAATTTACTGCATGCTGCTGGTTTTAAATAATTGGATATAATAAGTTCCAATGAGAGCAAAACATTAACAATTTTTATTTTTAATCAATGGCCTTTCTGATGATAAGGTCAGTTCTATGACCCTAGGCGTCTCTAGGAACAAAAATCAAATGTTACTGAGGTCCTCTGAAGCTCAGTTTTCACCATCCTCTACTGTTCTTGAAACAGGTAATGCAGCAACTTTCTCTACATTTCAAGACAGTCTGCAGATCTTCTTTGCTGTTCTGTTCTGGATGTCCTTATTTTTCTGGGCTTCTGCATGGGATGGGAGGAACAATGGTGGATCAAACAAAGGATCTCGATTTAGATGATGACTTTGTAAGCATTTGTTGTTGTAAATAATAATCAAAGAAGAGGGTGTATATCAAAATAAGTGGAGTAGAATAGATATATATGTAAAAGATCTACATGCTCTATATGAACATCTCATATAGATGCTACTTCCTTCTTACATGATGTTCATTTTACTTTTGAACCATTTTCTGTAACATTTTGGGACATTATTTGTCAGGAAAAAAAATAAAAAGAGACAGTACGAAGAGAGCAGTTTGTTATGTCCAATTTAGCATCCATATGCTTCCTTCAAACGTATAGTATGTAGGATTGCTGAGGTTTTGTGTTAGTGGGGGCACTACTGGAAGAAAATAAAAAGTACGGAGATTCTTAGGCCAATAATTGAGATAAGCAAATCATTCTGTCGAATTACTCTGCTGTAGCATGCACCCTCTAAGAGGAATGGGAGCCGCCGGTGGGGGTGGTGACTTCTTTTAATTTTGTCTGCAAATACATAGAGTACTTGGTAATTATTTGTGATGGTGTAAATTGAGTAGAAGGTGTGAGTGATGTAAAACAATAAGAACCTGAGCTACAAGGCTCGAGTTGATTGCCAAGTGATATCTAAAGAATTCAAGGAAAGGAGAATGAACATGAAGGAGATACAATGGTTCACCGGCGTAGGAGCTTGGCTAGTCCACTCTTCAATGGAGATTCTTGCTCCTCTTTTCTTTATTGGTTATTGAGATGTTTTCACAGTACAATGTGGTCAAAAAATTAGGGTTCCGTCCCCATAGTGGAGGCATTATACAACATTTATAGAGTCATTCTTTGTTTTGTGGGATCTCTACCGAGATCATAGCCTTTAAGAACGAGAAATCCTCCTTGATTTTAGGAGGGAATCTTGGTTGGTTGAGAATTTTATGCCTTGAATGTAGATTAGCCCTTGTTTCAAGGATATCTTTTGCTATCCGGTTGTTTGTTTCTCACTCCCTTGGCTGTCAAACATGAGGGGAGCTCGAGATTTGAGCTCTGAGCTTTGTATGCCCGAGATGACCTCCTGATTTGGTCGAGCTCGTACTTGAGATCTATTTTCAGGTATCATCAGCTATCCCAACCCTTGGTCCAAGCGAGCTTGGATAGGGGTTGAGCTATCTAAAAACGAGTTAGACCAACACATGGTAAACCTTGGCTTGCACGCGAGGGTTACCCTTTGACGGTTTTTAGCAATCATGGTTTTCTCGATTTTTGCGCGCGTCTTCAACCCATGTCTTTCAAGTTATTAATGCTAAAACGGGTACAAGAATCACCTTCTTCCCTTGTTCAACTTCCTTTTTTGTTCTTCTCTTCTCGCTCTCTTGACTTCCCGTCCTTTCACTCAAAGTCGAGTTTCCTTGGTTTAATTCGAAGACTTTCATTGCCCCCTCCCTTTGATTGCTCTCTGAGTTGCGGTTCGTCGTTCATCTCAGGCTAGGTACGTCTCCTGACTTTTTCTTCTCTTTTCTCATTCTGGATCCTTTAAGTTCGAAGTGGTTGCTGCATTTTTGGGCTTTTCGTTTCTTTAACTTCTGGAATCGAAACCATTGCTTATCCCCTCTTCATGGATTGGTGCTCTATTGTGCTAATCCTCGGCATTGGGAGCTACTGTGTAGACCCTAGGGTTATTAGGGAGAGTTTAATTAGTATTCCTTCTCTCTATCGCTCTTTCAATTTACCCTTCTCTTGTCCCATCATGTCTGCTTTCTCTGGAGCCACTCCTTCCTCTGTTTCCCTCATAGGAGATAGATATGCCGAGGAGGATGTTGACTTAGGAGAGGTAGGGGATGAAATTGACAATTTTTTCAGTGTGGATTCTGTTAATACTGAGGTAAATGTTTAGGAGCCTCCCCTAATTTCGCCTCCATTGCCCTCAAACCCCAACAAGGGAAAGATTAAGGTTAGCGGCGTAGGAATCTCAGGCAACGTTGAGGGTGTAGGGGTTACCTTCAGAGCTGCGAAACATGTGGGTTCTAGTGACCTCACTCCTTCTGCCCTAAAGGTCCTTAGTGTCTGTTTCGGTTTTCTCCCCTGGGGTTCAGTACTTGAGTCCAGACGAGTTTACCCCATACATTTCCCAAGTTCACAAGAAGGTTTGCTTCTTCCAAGCTGCCTTTGAGAATGGTCTACGTTTTCCCATGTATCCTTTCATTAAGGGTGTTCTATAACATTTCAATATTTGTCCAGCTCAACTCTCTTCCAACTTTTGGGTTGTTCTTGTCGGTCTTCTCGTTTTCTTCAACAAACAAAAACTCGAAGTTCCCACCATCCCTTTGCTCCTAGAACTTTTCAACGTAAACCACATAGCTTCAAAGAGTTTCTTGTATATTTTTAAGCTCACAAAGGCCCAAGTAGTCATATCTGACCTCCCGAGCTCTCATAAAGGCTGGAAAAATCACTTCTTCTATATGGGTGGCTCACAATGGGAGTGTAATCCCGCTGATAAAACTGACACTCTCCCTATTCCTAGGGTCTGGTCTATCCCTAACAACATGGGTAAGTCCTTGCTTGAGCTAACTAAGATCAAGTAAGTAAGTTATCTCATTGATTTCGCTCCTCTTGTGTTGTTTCTCAGGTGTTCGACCAGAACTCAGTGTTGAGGATGAACGGGTGTTGTTGAAGTTGGGGAAGTGTAATTCCGAGAAGTATTCTGAACTCATCAGAACTTGGGTTCTTGTAAACCAAGGATTTAGCCCCCTGAGGTGAGGATTGAATCTCCCATCCCGATCTCTGTCGTTGGCCCTGAGGATATGGCTGGTAATACCTCTTTTTAACTATCTCCCTTCTTCCTATACATATTTTTTTATCTGCTATCTGTGGTATTTTGGCTTTTCATCTCTTTCCTTACTTGACTTATCCCTTTTAAATTTTCAGACTCTTCCTTAATGAAGCTCACTCCGGAAGAGCTCCAGGCGATGATTGATCAAATGAAGAAAAGCGGGAAAGGCAGCAAGCGGAAAGCTGAGGTTGGTTTTGGGGGTAGCCCCATTACCCGGGCTAAGGTTCAAAAGTTGGGGGTGCCCTCTCCTACTTCGGATTCGACTGTCAAAATTTTGATCCCACCATCTGCCGCGGCGTAGGTTGGGGTGACTTTACTTTTCCCAAGGGATCAATCTTCTTCCTGGCAAGCTCCTGAGCAAGGCCAGTCTTCTCCTTTCTCGTCTGAGGTTGAGAAAGCTTTGGGATTGGCCACCCACCTTCAACCCGACACCATCTTCTACAGTCCTTCTAGGAAGGATCTCGAGTCATCTTTAACGAAACCTAGGACTGAGAAGGAGGCAAGTCCCAGGGTGGAGAAGTGTGAGGGCTTCTTCCTTGAAAACACTAAGCTTGCTGTCGGGACTATTTCCTTTATCCTTCCAGATTTTGATGTTCAGAAGGTCTCCTCTATGTCTTTTGAGGAGTCCTTCAGCTCAGCTCTCCAAGGAGTAACCGTTGTAAGTCCTCATATTTCCATACGCCCCCTCGCCCTTGTGGTTTCATGCTAATCCTCCTTTGTTTTCCTTATTTATCCAGCTGGTTATCCAAATAAAGAGCTTGACGGGTAGGACCCAATCTTCATAGAGCTCTTCCAAGACTCTGAAGGCATACGAGCTCAAGGTTACCGAACTATCTTTTGACAATGATGACCTTCAAGCTCAAGTGCATGACCTTCAGGAAAAGATAGAGAAACAAGCTTCTACCTCCAAGAGCTTTGAGGCAGCGAGGGATAAAGCTGAGGAACGAGAGAGGAAAGTCCGGGATGAGCTCAGAATGGCCAAGGATGAGCTCAAGCTTAAGACCGAGGCCTGTGCCATGGCCAGCCAGGAAGCCTTCGATGCGCAGAGCTCCCTTAAGAGTCTAAAAAGGGAATATGTCACTCTATCCGAGGCTAATGGTACCCTTTGCAGTGAGCTCGAGGCACAGAAGGCCACCATATAACAGAAGGATGATATAATTGTTGAGCTTAAAGATGGCGTCCTCACCAAGTGGGCAATTGGGTGACTCGCTTTTCAACGTAAGGTTGAGAAGACCTATTCAGACCTCGACTTTGACTTTGCTATTCCAGCTGAGAAAAATTTGGAGGAGTTCGACACAGAGGTTGAGGAAGGCACCTTAGATCCCCCTATCTCTAGTGTGATTCCAGAAGGTGCTGAGATTCCTATTCCTCATACTGGAGTCTTGACCCAGGATGTTTCTGTTGCTATCCCCTTTGGGACAGTTTCTGCTTCTATGACTACTGAGCTCCCAGCTACTCCCGCCGTTGTTCCTGTTGTTATGTCTCTTTCGGTTAACCTCATGAATGAGACCCCTGTTCAGAGTTCGCCAACAATTGGGGTGGAGGTTCCTGTAACGGGCACTTCTGAGAGCTCTTAGTTTTTGCCTCCAGCCGTTGAAGGCTCTTCTGCTGAGCTACAGAGTCTATCCTTTACGCCTTCTTAAGAATTTTAGAACCTTTTTCCTCTTTTTGTAATTTTGTCTTAAAATTCATTATGCTTTGACTCTAACTGTGTTCTGAACTACCTTTTGTCTTAACAATGTAACTTCGATTAGAAACGTAATCCCGTTTTTCCTAACTTTATGTTGCTTTATGTTCCCATTCCTTGCCCTTTTTTTGCTTCGAGGAGGTTGCTAGCTCTCCTTGAGGCAAATATTCAAGTAAGTTTGCCAAGGGCTTCACCAAGAGCTTTTATGACCTTCCATGTTGTGCTGGATCTCCCTTAGCTTGCCAAGTGCGAGGAATGATTGAAAAACATCAAGGTAGTGTCAAGGTCTACTGACAATAAGGATTTTTCAGAGCTCATGTGGTGTGACGTTGGTGCTTACGCTCCCATTGATGATGAACCTGTATTATTTGCCGCTATGAGAGGCTTGTTGACAAGAGGAGTAAGCAACTTGATGCCAGAACATTCTCAAGAAGAGAACTCTGACGGTAATACCAATTCGATCTCAGTCAGTTTGTTAAGAAAAGTTCTGGGACCACTAGCTTATGAGCAAAGGATGGCTTGTCTAAAGATGTTAGATGTTCTCTACTGTGTTGCTGGTACTGGTGATGAGGGCAAGGGAGGTGCTAACGTTCTCCTTTAGACTGTTATCTCAACTTTTGCATATTTAGTAAAATGAGAATTATTACATCTTTCAACTGCTTTTCAAAATCGTAACTGCCATCATTAATTAGGAAACTCAAAAGATTGCACATTTTGCTTTTGCTGCGGTTCTTGATTCCTTGAATCTTGCGACCGTACCTTTAAGTTTCCAAACCTTCTTGAGTTTTTTCCTCTTTGCTTTTATTCTTGAAGGTTTTTATCTTTGAGCTTTTCTTTCCCTTTTCCTTAGGATTACCTTTGTCTTTGTTTCTTACCCGAGAATTCTTATAGCTGCTTCCCTTTCCTCTCTCTTTCGTGACCGCTCTTCCTTCAGGATAGATTGGAAATTCCAATCTCACTTCTTGGCTCCCTCTTCAATGACTTCCTCTGAACTGGATGGAACCAAAAGACGGTTCTTTCCCGAATTGGATTTGCCTCTTAGGGTTCCCACCCCGGATGAACCCCCTAACCATCTTTCTCGAGGAGAAGTTTACATCTTTGAAGGTGCCCTGGAGATGGGTCTTCGTCTTCCTATCCTTCCTATCCACCCTTCTATTGGATATATCTTGGTTTATTATAGTTAGCCTTCTTCTCGCTTATCCCCCAAAGGGTGGGCCGTGCTGATCAGTTTCTTCTTATTCTGGCGTCTCCAGGGCAACGACGAGTTCCCTACGACTGTCGAATTTCTCTACTTTCATACTCTTGAGGATGACGAAATCCCCTGTTTTAGTTGTTTCAGGTGGAGACACTCCTTTGAGCGCCTGTTGGTGCTCGACATTCCCTCTCCCTTCGAGAGGTGGTCCCATCTTTTTTTCTTTGCTTTTGGGGACTCCTAGAGATCTGTCGAGGACCGTCGATGGGAGAACAGGGTTCCTTGTTCTTAGAAGAGCTTTTCTCACATAGGTTGGGTGTTGAGAGCTTTCTTAGTCATTCTTGGTTTGATGTTGTATTCTGATTTTTTCTTATTTGTGCAGTTGCGCTTGATCCAGATTTGTCAGAGGTTATGAGGATTGAGCAGGTGTTGCAATCAGGCCCTATGTCTTTTTCGAAGTTGATGACGTCTGGCAATCTTTTCTTGTTTAGCGTTGTGGCAACTTCACTTGATTTTCCCTTCTACTCTAGCTCCTCGAATTTTTTAACTTTTGAATCAGAGGAGGATGAGGATACTGGGCCGTCCTCCAAAAGGCACAAGGCGTGTGAATCTCCCTCGTCCTTTGACTCATCTCTTGGTGTAGTTCTGCTTTCCTTTTCTGGGGCCAAGCTTCTTAATTTACTTTCGAAAACAGAGAAGGAGAGGGATGAGTTGAAGGAGGAGAATGTCCATCTGAGGGAGGAAGTGGTTGTTCTGAAGAAACGGTTGGGGGGAGAGCTAGAAACTTTTCCTCTAAAAATTCTAGTGGCCTTTTTGTAACTTTTTTTCAGTGGACGTTTTATATCCTTTATTTGATGCAATGCAAATATTTTTCTTTTTATTGTCTCCCTGTTGTGTTTTGGGTACTTCATGGTTCATCACTTGTGCTAGCTGATAAGTTTTTTTGAATTTTATGGGCTGAAGAGCTCATCGTGACTTCATGAGTTGAAGAGCTCCCCGTATACTGTTGAGCTAATTTTAGTTTCATGAACTGGAAAATCCATCGTGAGTTGTAGAGCTCATTTTCGTTTTATGAACTTAAGAGTTCTTTCTAAGCTACATGGCTCACATCCGTTTTATGAACTTGACAGTTTTTTCGAGCTACGTGGCTCTTGAATTTATCCCAAGCTACATGGCTCATGTTCATTTTATGAATCAAAAAGTTCATCGTGAGCTGCAGAGCTCATTTTGGTTTTATGAACTGGAGAGTTCATCTTTGTTTCATGAGCTAAAGAGCCCATCTTCGTTTTTTATGAACTAAGGAGTTCATCATGAGCTGTAGAGCTCATTTTCGTTTTATGAACTGAAAGTTCATCGTGAGCTGTAGAGCTCAGTTTGGTTTTATGAACTGAAAAGTTCATCATGAGCTATAGAGCTCATTTTGGTCTTATGAACTGATAAGTTCATCGTGAGCTGTAGAGTTCAATTTGGTTTTATGAACTGAAAAGTTCATCGATGGCTACCGGGCTACTTGGAAACTTTCTGAGCTGCTGAGCTCGCCTATGGCTACTTAGCAGGATCTTGCTGGAATAAATGAAATACTCACTATCTTATTGATAATAGTCCTTTTACAAAGGGAACTTACTGAAAAAATCTCTGAAGATGCTCCGCATTCCATGAATGAGGTAGGATCCTCCCTTCTTTGGTCTGTAACTCGTAATTTTCAGGTCTTATCATCCTGAAGATGATGCAAGGTCCTTTCCAATTGGGGCCTAATTGCCCATGAGAAGGGTCTTTTCTTGCGAGCAGAAGCTTCCTAAGTACCAGATTGCCAACCTTGAAACTTCTGTGTCTGACCCTTTGGTCATAGTACCTTGTTGTCTTCCTTTGGTAATTCTGGATGCTCTGCAGAGTTCTGCCTCTCTTTTCGTTCAGGAAATCGAGGTTAAGGAGAAGTGACTCATCATTGAGCTCGGGTTCTACGAACTCAACCTTAGGAGATGGGATTCCAATCTCTATAGGTGCCACAACTTCAGTTCCAAACGGTAGGGCAAATGGTATTTCCTAGGTTGCCGATTTGGCTGTTGTCCTATAAGCCCATAATATTTTTGGGATATGTTTCACTCATTTTTCCTTCAGAGTTTCAAGCTTGGTCTTCAGAGTTGTCTTGATGGTTTTGACTGTGACCTCTGCTTGTCCGTTAAACTGTGGGTGAGCTGGTGTAGAAAAATAATTTTTTATTTCGAGCTCAACACAGAATCCTCTAAATTTATAGTTATCAAATTGCTTCCCGTTATTAGAAACGATCGCACTGGTGATCCCAAACCTGCAAATTATTGACTTCTATGTGAAGTTTCGAATCTTTTGTTCTGTGATAGTTGTCAATGGCTCAACTTCTGCCTATTTGGTGAAGTAGTCTACTCCAATGATGACAAATTTGCACTGTCTAGTACCAATTGGAAGGGGTCCAAGTATGTCCAAACTCCACTGTTAAAAAGGCCAAGGACTTACCACTGATGTTAAGGGCTCTGATGGGGAGTGGGGAGTGTTGGCATGAAGTTGACAGACCTTGCATTTCTTCACTAAATCTGTGACGTCTTTTAGCATGGTGGGTCAGTAGTATCCTTGCCTCAGTGTTTTACTTGTCAAAGCCCGAGCTCCGATGTAATTACCACAGACTCCTTCATGGATTTCTTTGAGTACGTAATTAGCATCCTCGTCTTCCACGCATTTAAAGAGAGGTGCTGAGAAACGTAGTTTGTACAGATTGCCCTACAAAATAGAAAATCTGGCTGATCTGACTCTCAGCTTTACAACTTCCTTGGAATCTTCTGGTAGGGCTCCATCTCGTAGGTACCCAAGAATGGGGTCTATCCAGCTCGGCTGAGCTAGAACTGGGAGCACTTCTTCTTCCTCAGCATTAACGGCCGGCTCCGCTAGATGCTCAACTGGTATCAATCTATCCAAGTTCTCTTAAGAAGTAGTTGCAAGCCTTGCTAGAGTGTCTGCTCGTGAATTCTCAAACTTGGGAACGTGTCTAATCTTAACTTGTACGAACTTCTAGATTAATTCTTGTACCTTCCTGAGATAAAGAGCCATTTTCTCACCCTTGGCCTCATAGGACTCTTCTATTTTCTTTACTACGAGCTGGGAGTCACTGTAAACCTCTAGCTGCTCTACCTCTATCGAGTGGACGAGGTTGAGTCTCGCAATGATAGCTTCACACTCTGCCTCATTGTTTGAGGCCTTAAACCTAAACATGAGGGCATACTCGACGTTTATCCCATCTGGAGAGGTTAGAATTAGGCCTGCCCCACTTCCTTGAGCATTGACAGCTCCATCCACTGAGAGCTTCTATGTGGGGAGGTCGGGTACTAGTTGTGTTGCCTCCATCCCTATGGGTGCTGCTGTAGTGAATTCTGTGATAAAATATGTCAAAATCTTCCCTTTAATGGCAGTTCTTGGCTTATATTTGATATTGAACTCATTGAGTTCTATAGCCCACTTAACTAGCCTTCCGGAAGACGCTGATTTGTACAACACTTACTTCATCGGTTGATCTGTTGGAATCTCAATAGTATGAGCCTAGAAATAGGTCCTAAGTCTTCTAGCGGTTGTAATAAGAGCTAAAACAAGCTTCTCCATCTTAGGGTATCTCTCATCTGCCCCCCTCAGAACTTTGCTACAGTAGTAGACTGGTTGCTGAGCTCTGTCTTGCTCCCATACTAGTGCTGCGCTGGTTGAGAAGTCTGAGATAGCTAAGTAGAAGGTAAGTACCTCTCCTTCTAAAGGTCTCACCAGAATAGGAGGCGAGCTCAAATAGTCCTTCAATGCTTTGAACGCTTCTTCACAGTGTATATCCCATTAGAATGCATTCTTTAAGACTTTAAAGAAGGGTTGACATTTATCGCTTGATCTGGACACAAAGAGACTCAAAACAGCTATTCTCATTATCAGACGTTGAATCTCTCTTGTGTTGAATGGTGGTTGCATATCGAGTATTGCTTTAACCTTTTTCGGGTTGGCTTCAATTCCTCTTCTATTGACTATAAAGCCTAAGAATTTTTCCGCTGACACTCCAAAGGCACATTTCACTGGGTTAAGTTTTATCTTGTACTCCTTAAGGACCTGAAACGATTCTGCTAAATGTTGGATGTGGAGCTCTGCCTTTAGTGACTTTACCAGGATATCATCAATGTAGACTTTTATAGATGTCCCGATTTGCTTTTGGAACATCTTATTCACCAATCGTTGGTATGTGGCTCTAGCATTCTTCAACCTAAAAGGCATGACTTGGTAGTAGTAGGTCCCCTATTCAGTCATGAAAGAGGTCTTCTCTTGGTCATCAGGGTTCATTCTGATCTGATTATAGCCTCAGAAAGGGTCCATGAAGCTGAGGAGCTCGTGCCCAACCGTAGCATCCACTATTAAATCAATTCGAGGTAAGAAAAAACTGTCTTGAGGGCATGCTCGATTGAGGTCTGTGAAATCAATGCGGAGTCGCCACTTACCATTGATTTTCTTGACAAGGACCACATTCGCTAACCAAGTAGGATAATCTACTTCTCTAATAGCTTTGGCACAGAGGAGTTTGCTGACCTCCTCATTGATTGTCTTCTGGCGTTCTGGAGCGAAACTTCTTCATTTCTATTTGATAGGTTTGCAAGTTGGGTTCACGTTCAGCTTATGCGTGATAACCGAGGGATCAATTGCTTACATGTCTTCTTGCTTCCAAGCAAACACCTCCACACTCTTTTTTAGGAACTGGATGAGTAGATCCTTAATTTTTATGCTTAATTTGGATCTGATGTAAACAAGATGTTTTGGCTCCTCGTCAAGTTGAACGTTCTAGTGCTTCTGATGGCGTCGGTCTGGTATCTAGCTCGTCTCTCATATCGAGCTCATCCAATTGGATGTTCTAAACTTCTTTCTGCTTTATCGAAGCGGTGTAGCATTATCTAGTCATACGCTGGTCTCTTCGGACCACACCAACTCCATTTTCTATAAGAAATTTCATAACCAAGTGATAGGCAGAGGGAATAGCCTTCATAGCATTGAGCGAAGGCCTTTCCAGCAGCATGTTGTACGCAGACGGGGCGTCTACCACTAGGAATTTCACAGTGGTGGTAGTTTGGCATGGGGAATCCCCTATAGTAAGCACAAACTGGATTGACCCCAAAGGTAACACCCTTTTCCCTAAAAACCCCAATAAGTGAACACTTACTAGCTCTAATTTTTCCTTGTCTATGCCCATTTTATCAAATGTAGAGGCAAAAATAATATCCACAGAGCTCCCGTTATCGATCAGAACACGATGAACAGTCATGTGAGTTACGACAGCCCTTAGTATCAGTGGATCATCATGAGGTTGCTGACAACCTTCCAAATTTGAATATGAGAAGGATATAACGGTGCTTAGCCGTGGCACCTTGGAGATAGTGTGCACCTCCAAAGCCTCGTCAACTCTGATTTTGTGCAGGTGGGACTTTTTGGCTGAGCTGGACTCCCCACCTCCTGCAAACCCTCTGGATATCACCTTGATTTTTCCTAGAGGTTATTGATGTTGAATTGGGGCTTGCTGCCGAGGTGGTAGGGGTGGAAGAGCTTGGTTCTAATTGTCATGGGCAACCTAACAGTGTAATTGTCCTCGTTAAATCAGGAACTTGATCTCCTTTTTCAGTTGAATGCAATCGTCTGTGTGGTGGCCATGATCCCTATGGTACACAGAGTACTTGGTGGGATCCCTCTTGGCTAGATCGTTTTGTACTTTATACAAAATTTGTGATATTGCTACGGTAAGAGGAGGCAGCTGTCGAGATGCGTACCTTGGTTGCATCTCTGGCTGGGGAAGGCCCAAGCGATCCCTTATAACTCCCCTTCTCATAGGGTAACGATCCCGTTCTTTTCTTGGAGACTTATCTTGTCTTTTTTCTTTTCTGGGACTTCAGTCCCTTTTCTTCTCTTCCTTTCATTTCTTCTTATGTAAGGAAGAGTTTTCTACCTTTGAGAGAAGAGTCTCCTCGCTATTGATATACTTCTCTGCCTTAGTCAACACCTCAATCATGCTTGCTTGAGGATTTTTTGATATGGAGAACATCAGGTCCTTGGATTGCACTCCCAATCCAGCTATGAAAGTGATGATGGAAATTTTTTTGTTTGGGATGTCCACTTTCAATGACTCTGAATTGAATCTTAGACATAAGACCTTAGGTTTTCATGGGACCCTTGCTTCACATTTAACAAATGGTAACTTGACTTTCTGTAAATTCGAACTCCTATAAAGTGGGATACAAAGGATATAGATAGCTCTTTGAAGGAGGAGATCGTAGCTGGAGGTAGCCTATTAAACCACGTTAAGGCAGAGCCCATCAACGTGATGGTAAAAGCTCTGCAACCCACAGGGTTCTAGTATCCATACAGTTCCATTTGGTTTTTGTATGTATTGAGGTGATCTATGGGGTCTTTCTTTCCATCAAAAGCCTCAATTTGCGGCATTCTAAACTTCGAAGGGATAGGGAAGTGTAGCACTTTAGTGGTAAATGGGGAGTCAATTTGTTGCACCAGGGCATCCATTGTCACTGGAGCTCTACCTTTCACCGCCTCTTTCATGCGACTGAGCTCTTGCTGAATATCCTTGAAGCGCTACTCCCAGTATTGTTCTCTCCTTCCTTGTTGATAAGGGAAGAAATCATTCCTTTCTAATTCCTCATTCTGACTTTGACCTTCTTCATTATGTCCATTCCTAAGGGGTAGAGTGGTGGCTTTCCCCATGATATGACTATTTTTCTCCTTTTCATTAACTTCTCTAAAGGGGTCGAGGTGAGGTTGGTCTCTATAGCGTGGGTTATTCTGGCCTTCATGGGCCGTTCGTGCCTCCTACGGGCATTGCAAAAGCTTCATGAGTTCTTTGTTTTGCTGCATCAAGCGTTGGTTAACTAGGCGAAGGGCCTCCAACTCATTATTCGCAGGTGGATTCCCCATAAGGGGGATTAACCTCTGCGGTAGGGCGAAGATCGGGAATATTTTCTGGTTGTCTACTGTTGGCAGTTTCTGGTTGATCCTGCATTCGTGGTGGATTTGTTTGGCCTCTACTCATGTTGCGAGTCGAGACCATCAATCACTGAAATATCAGCGTATTTGTAACAGGAACAGTCGTTCCCACAGACGGTGTCAAACTGATAGTGTAAATTAACGTGAATGAGTAGAAGGTGTGAGTGATACAAGACAATAAGAACCTGAGCTACAAGGCTCGAGTTGATTGCCAAGTGATATCTGAATGATATCTGAAGAATTCAGGGAAAGGAGAATGAACACGAAGGAGATACAATGGTTCACCGGCGTGGGAGCTCGGTTAGTCCACTCTTCAATAGAGACTCTTGCTCCTCCTTTCTTTATTGATTTTTGGGGTGTTTTCACAATACAATGTGGTCAAAAAATTAGGGTTCTGCCCCCACAGTGGAGGCATTATACAACATTTATAGAGCTACTCCTTGTTTCGTGGGATCTCAACCGAGGTCATAGTCTTTTAGAACGAGGAATCCTTCTTGATTTTAGGAGGGAGTCTTGGTTGGTTGAGAATTTTATGCCTTAAATGTAACCTAGCCCTTGTTTCAAGGATACCTTCTATTAGCCGACTGTTTGTTTCTCACTCCCTTGACTATGAAACAGGAGGGGAGTTCGAGATCTGAGCTCTGTATGCCCGAGATGACCTCTTGATCTGGTCGAGCTCGTACTTGGGATCTATTTCCAGGTATCATCAATTTGGAAACTTTTAGGCATGATGCTGTGACAAGAGGAATAGCTATACAACAAAAATATTCCTGCTACTGAGAAGATAGCAGTAAAAAATATCAAGTTTTCTGGTGGGGATTCAATGCCTCAGCATGGCTTTGAACCTTGCAATATGCTGTTCTGCTAGATGAGAAACATGAACAGTTACCTGAGGATAGGTGGGGACATTTATTGTCTCACTCGTTTGACTAGCTATGGCTTTAGTGGGACATCAACTTGCTATCCCTCTCCCTCTCCCTCTCCCTCTCCCCTGTGATGGTTGCTGCTTTGGACGTTGGAGTGGAAGTCACTTTGTCCAGTATGTGACTCAGGCTGTCCACAATCACTCATATTTCTGGAAAATCGACTAAGGAATCTCTTGATAATGTGTAGTGGACAAGTTGAAAGGGATTAGTAATGGCCGATTTTGTTGTGAGACACATTGTGTTATGTTTGATTATCAAGTGGAGTGAGGAGATGCAGTAATGTTGCTTGAGAACTCTCTTAGCGTGGTTTTTGTTTCTTCTGATCTACCTTTATGTTATCCAACATAATTGTGAATATGAATAAAGATGGTACTAGTTGGAGCTAAAAACAGACTGTGGTCCTAATTGTGCGAATGGTTGTAGCTTGTCTGAGTTGAATGGTTGTTTATAGTCTAGTCACACTGGACCCAATTTGAAATGTGACAGGCATAATGGTAGAGGTCAGGAGATGAATGATTTAGATTCTTTGAAGGTGAGTACTCATAGGAGGTTCCTTTGTAATTGTTGCACTCAGCTTATTATCTGATGAGCAGCTGGCCAAAGGATCGGCATCTGTTTCTTTAATGAGAAAGGGAATTTGGTGTGTGATTTGAAAGAAAAATTGGAATTTATTGCTATTTTCTTATGCATCACATTTCAGTGATTTATATTAGAAGTTCAAGTCTTTGAATTACTAGAGAAAAGAGAGAGACCGAATGGGTTAAACAGTACTGTTCAAGGGTGGTGTTTGGTTATAAAATATTGGGGTCGATATTATATTTTTTTTATTATGGGTGTCTGTAGTTAGTCATGGGCACTGTTTAATTATTTTTTTCCCTTTTCCGTACTGGTACCGTTGTGCTACGCAAAATATCTTAGTAGTGTTGAAGGGTGGTGATTGATTCCGAGTTCCGCAAGAGGCGGTATGTGGTGTGCCTTTTATGATTGAAAAAGCCAACTTGCCTTATTTTCATTTGTCACCTTAAGGCCTCAAAGGTCATGTATGTCCGTGTGACTATTTGTTTGATTGGTTATTTAGTTGCATTCATTGTCACACTTATTTTGTCATTTGTTGTGGTTTTCATGGAAACTAGTTTAAATCTATGTTTTTTGAGTTTTTTTTTTTAAATTTAAACTGTATTTTTTATATGAAAAAAAAAGTTTTTTGTTGAAACTGTATTAAATGAAAACTACTTAAGAAACACCACCAGGGTGGTAGTCTAGTTAGCTTCATTGGAGTGTGAAAGTCTTGCCCTTTTCCTGGGACATGCGTTTGAACTTATTTGCATTATTACTCTATCTGAACTAGATATTGTTGGAAAGGTTGAATATTGAGCTTGTTCTCGGTGATATTAAGTTAGTAACTATTGTTTAAATAGAATATTATGTAATATCGGAGAAGAATCTCAAGATAACATCGAGAATGGATATATTTGGTTTTCTCTGACTGATTTGACCATCGTTTTTAACCAACAAAAAAAATAAATAAAAAACTATCATACAATAGATAAAGTCAAAGAATTTTGATAAAAGTTTACATTTTATTTATAGAGTAATATTATTTAAACTTAATTTATTAACGTAGTCACTCATTATTATTGAATTGATAATAAATCTTAGTTTTTTTTTAAAATTATTACCAATTTATTAATTATAACGTTTCAAGTAAATGAAATATATTAAAATAAAATAAATTTAAATAGTATTATTCATTGATTTCGTGTCGGGGTAGTACTCTGCGACCAACCTAATACATGTCTCATATTCTTTAGACCCCTAGCAAAACAATAAGAAGCCAGCCAACAAAGCCCTTACCTTCCGTCAAACCACCCCCATTTCTCACCCACTTAACTATCTGAATGTGGGCCCCACATTTCCTCAGCAATTCAAGACCGTCCAAATCCCAATTCTCATCAATCAAACGCCGACTGTGGCGCCCTTTTCTTACATCTGACCCCACACCAGTCAACTTAGGGTCAATCCACCTCGTCGTAACTCTTCCAGCCGCGTACTGTCGTGTTGGTGTGATTTATAAGTCTTATTATTATTTTTGTCGTATTTATATTAAAACTTACAAAAAAATATATTTAATATGTTTTATAAATTAAATATTAATTTAAATTATTTATTATTTATATTTAATAATAATATTAATTTTATAATTATTTATACTAAATTCGTGTTAAATTCGTATCAATATCAAATTTAACAAGCTCGGTGGGTTTTACCAAAACCCTCGTGTTCTGCTACTCTGTTGCTGTCGCAAGCATTCCCCACTAGGTTCCAATCAGACGGTCCGTATTCAATACAGCCCAACACTCACCTCTATAAATCCCCAACACCACCTCTGATCTCTCTTTCAGCGAAGGAGCAAGAGGTTTAATGACATCCTCTCTCTCAAAAAAAAAAAAAAAATACTCGTGATTTAAGGATGCTACTGAGGAGTTCATCGACTCCGATCTTGAATTCATGGATAGCCAACTCGGCAGGATCATCACCGGAGTCCGATTTGGTTCCTCGGCTTTATAGTACAAGATCGCAGTCTTTGACGGCGGCGTTTGGTTCTGATGATCACCAACTGAAGAGTCTGGCAACACTATCTTTGTCCGAGTTGGAGCTCCGAGACCCACCAGTGCCGAAGAAGAACAATAGTACAAGTACCAAACCACCCACTACTCCGAAGCCAGCTAAGGTTAAAGAGAACGGAGAACAAGAGGTGGGTCGGCCACGTTTGTCGAGGGCGGTAGAGAGGTTGTTGTCGAGCTCTGGGTTGGGTGAGGCTGATGAGGAGGGGTGTGTGACAGTGGTGGAGAAGGAGAGCGATAGGGTGTTGCAGACGCTGGTTGTGGGTGGTGGGAATGGTGGCGGTGGTGGAAAAGGATCGGATGGTGGAGATGGGTCTGGTTCTGGGTCCTATGATTCTAACGGTTGGCATGGTCATGATAGTACGGACGCTTATTATCAGACGATGATCGAGGCAAACCCTGGAAATTCTCTCTTACTCTCAAACTATGCCAAGTTCTTAAAAGAGGTACTGTCACAGCCAATCACTGAATTTTCTCCAAACCAAATAAAGGGATTCGATTAAATCATTTGTATATATTCTTCAATATATATAACTTATCTTTTTTTTTTTTCTCATAGTTTGATCATCTAAATTTTTATACAGGTTAGGGGAGATTTAGCTAAAGCAGAGGACTATTGTGGGAGAGCAATATTGGCTAACCCGAGTGATGGTAGTGTGCTGTCACTCTATGCTGATCTGATATGGCAGACACAGAAAGATGCTAGTCGTGCTGAGAGTTATTTCCATCAAGCTGTTAAAGCTGACCCTGACGATTGGTGAGAACACAAAGCTCAAATCTTGTTCATCATCTAGTTGTTGTTGTTTTTTATATTTCACCTTAGCTTTGCTTAATAGGATGCTGTACACTGTGGTGGCCCTTCTGTGCATATACCAAAATGTCTTGGTGCTAATGAGCCAACCTTGTGTTCACGTGGGCTTGCATTGCCCTTAGTTTTCCGGTTTTCCATATCTTGAGTAGTGGTTCTTTGAGTTGTTAGGAAAATCCCATTGACAAATATGTCAAGGCTGTTTAGGTGAATCTTCTCAATGGAGATGTGTTACCTTTAAGTAGAGATCATACGGTTTAAAGTCGAGAGCTTCCATGGTACAGCTGTTCCATATGACTGGAGGAGTGATTGGTTACCTGCTGATAGTAATTATTAAAAATTGTTGTGATCGTGCAGCAATTATAGTGTATAATTACGAAACAAACAATCAAGAAAGCAAGAAAGAATAACACACAGATATACGTGGTTCGGCAATGTGCCTACATCCACGAGGAGCGAGCGGCGGTTTTATTCATCATATCAAAGTAGGGTTACATCTTAAGTATTTATATAACCCTAGTACGGATGTATTTACAAAAATACCCCTGTACCGTACCGTTGCGCTTCGCTCCACTTCGCTACGCTCCGCTCCGCCCGCTCCGGCATCTGCCTCCTTGCCATTGTGCACACAGCAAACATGAGCCACACATATTCTAACAAAAATCAATCTTTTGGGAAAAAAGGCAAAACACCCTCGTATGAGTGGTTAAGTGTGGTTTGCAACCTTGTTGAGCAAGTAGCCTTCCAATTGGTGGAACTAACCATAGACGGACATGTCAGAAAGGAATTCGGTGGCCTGTTGACAGTAGGTGGATAAAAGCTGAAACCTTGGGAGTGAGTTGTCCCTTTTGATTGCAGTAGATATAGGGTGTTATCTGATCAGTGAGAGGCCATCTCCTCACTCATAGGGTATCGCAGGCCTGCTCATCCTTGTAAGTGCTCAACCTTGTCTCGGGGTGTCTGCCCAGGGCAGAACTCTCTCAGTTTTCCTGCATGTATCTTCACACGATCTTCTCAAGACAGACCAAGTTGTTACTCTGGATGTCCCTTGATGATGGTTGATTAGATTATAGACTGGATAATCCTAGTGGCAAATGGCATGGATGTAGGTCACATCACAAGTACACTTATCATCTGAAGGTTAGTTGGGTCCTTTTAGAAGTACTCGGTGATGGTGTCAACCAATTAGTAAACCTAAATCCATGTTTGTTGTTGGTAGATGCATCGACCGTAGCTACTAAGAACCTTTTAGGTTGGACATGTTTCACAATGCATGGATGTGTGAGTAGCTCTGCCACAAGGACACAAGGCCATCGTTAAGATCAGGTTACTCACAGGTCGCCCGTATCATTTGCTTAGTTTGGTCCTTGGCCCAAAGTTGTTATCAGGAACTTTCTACAAAAGTTGTCACAGCCCAAGTCAAAGTCGTACATAGTGACGTGCCGGGGCAGGTTTTCGTCTCTGGTTTTTTAATCTATTTCTTGTTCTCCCTCGGAAACATCATACTATTGGGCTTGAATTGCAGTGGGTTCACTAGGAGTATCATCCAAAGGTTAGTTGGAGTTTTTTAAAAGTACTCGGTGATGGTGTCAACCAGTCAGTGAAGCTGTTTGTTTGTTTGTTGTTGGTGGAATCATCCCTTCAGCTATTAAGAACCCATTTGGTCGGACACTAATGCTTGGATGTATGAGTAGCTCTGCCACAAGGATGCATGGCCTTCATTAAGATCAGGTTACTTGCATGTCGGCCTGTATCATTTACTTGGTGTTCTCTTTGGCCCAAGGTTACTATCAGGAACTCTCCTAGGAAACTTGTCACAGCTTCTGATGCAAAGTCGTACTTTTAGTGATATGCTGGGCCAGGTCTCTTTGGTTTATTAACCTTTATCTTGTCCTGCATTATATCATACAAGTGTGTTGCTAAATGCAAACTTATCTTGCTTGAATTGCAATGGACTCACCAAGAGTATCTTCTGTACTTAATTATTCTTTCTTCTTTTCTTTTTTAAATTTTCTTGCCTGTGTGAAACTTAGCTTCACGTAGTCTCAGAAGAATGAAGACGGCCCTCCTATGATAGGTTTAAATTATTTTTTGAAATTGAAGTTGTGGAATTCTCCTGTTTTTACCTTGACATCTTTAAATTATTTGGAAATTGAAGTTGTGTGGAGACTCCACAAGTGAGTTTTTATGCAGTTAATTTTTATATAAATTAACCTTTGGAGTTAATACATTGATGCAGTCATGTTCTAGCATCATATGCTCGATTTCTCTGGGATGCTGAAGAAGAAGAGGAAGAGCAAGAGGAAGAAAGAGACCAATATGGTATTGACTGCAGGAACCCATCACCAAAGTTCTTTGAAGGAGCTTCTAATTGGCCTCCTCTAGCTGCAGCTTCTTAATCTAATAACCTGTCTGTGGTCTTCTGTTGTAATCCTACTATATAAGTTGGGGAGAACTAAAATGTTAATGTAGAGTTAACTTTTCCTTTTTTTTTTTCTTCTGTAAAATATAAGAGAAATAAATTTCGGACATTATCATTCTGTAAAATATAAGAGAAATTTTCTGTTTTTTTAATTATTTTTTTGTTTGAAGAAATATTTTTGTTTCAGCATGATGGTTGCCGGTAGTAGTCCCTGTTGTGATGTCGTTTTCCAGGGGAAATGGTGATAATAATCAATTGCAACCGAGGGAGGTCGGGAAATAATGACTTGTAACAAATTCATAGCCAAATTTTACAACCTCAAGCTAGATATTTTGTTTCAGTGTTATTGACGTTTGGAAGCTATTTGTCCCCACTTTGAATTTTTCAGCAATAACTCTCTTTGTTTTCTACAGTTGCATTGCCTTTATGATTAAATTTTGTGATGTTATGCTGTCTACTTGTTATTGTGACAATGGACAAACAGACAATTGACAAGCAATCTTCATTATAAAAATCCAGGAGATAAGAGGTTGAGGGTTTCCATCTAGTTGTCCTGTCTCCCTCTCCATCCTTCTTTGTGGACTTTACGACTGTAATGGTATACTCTGTTAACCTGTTCAAGGGTCCCCTGATTGCCTTTTCTTGAACTGCCATTTTACCCTACTTTTTTGATGTTGCTATTTTTCTCTGTAGTCGTAAGTGGTGTGGAGCTGCTGAGGATAAAATGCTCTCATTCAACCAAATCATATCACAATTATAATGGCGGTTGCATAGTTATATCATTTGAAGGACAAATCTCCATCTTTCTACACTGACCATTCCTATGTATAAGCCAAGAATTTCAGAGGTGGGATCAATCGGGACAACGATATGATGGACATTTTACATTTTTGTTTTTCTGTACTATAAGCTCCATTTTGATCATAAAATACAAGGGGATTATGGCATTTATTCTAACATATCTTCATGAGCCTAACCAACAATAAGCTTCTTAAAAAAAAAATCAATTTAGGGCTCTTGGCAACTTGCAGTCATTCTTCTACCCCTTTTTTGAAACATATCTCAAATTCAATTTGGCAAGATTATGAGAGATGGGTAAGAAAGATTTCAAGAATCTTAACATAAATGAACCTCATATTGCATGATTGTCAAGTTCTTCGCATGCTTTATTGTCTGCATGACACCTTTCATGTATTGCACCCTACAGCAGCATGCCCACTGCTGCATAGCCATTTTTTGGCATGAATCCTACGAATCACCTCCATGGAATCCTTTGTTACAATAAATGCATAATTGATGTGAATTATTCAAGAGTCGAAGTCAATTTGCTCTATAGAAAGAAGTTATCAATCAACTAATATGAAACTGTTTCACGGGATTCATTTATATACTCTGTGCCACAATATTGACTCCAAACTCAGTTGCTATAACACTCAATTCAGGCAATCTTTTCTTATTGCTGACTGCTTCTCTCAATAACTGATCTTTGGGTTACAAATTTCAGACAGGCTTGCTTGGAGAAGAGGTTATTAATTTGCAATGGAAAGCCCACATGGTTCCAGAGACCAAAATGAACCAAGAGACACCTATAATATTGCATATACAATCCACTTTTTGCTCGGATCTGGGATTTTGATTTCATGGAATTCATTCACTACAGCCACTGATTACTTTGAATTTCTCTATCCAAATAGACGCATTGACAAGGTGTTCTCTGTGACTTACATGGGTTCAACACTACTGACGCTTGTTCTTCTAAATTGTTGGTCTAATTGGTACCAATTACCCGGTTTTCGACTGAGGATGAACTCCGGCAGGCTCTGTTCAGTGATGCTTTGATGGTAGCACCTGTGACAGATTGAGTTTCTCATAAGAATGAGCCTCAAGAGAGGCCACATATAGCTTATGTGGTTCTTGTTTTAGCCCTGGTGGTGTGTGGTCCAGCTGATTGGCTTGATCCGAGCCACCAGGAACTGCTGGGACGTTACATGCAGGCAGTTTTTGCTTCTTCAGGTACTGTTTGTGTTTTTGATTCATCACCCATGGAAAAATGTATCTTTCTGCAATGGATTTATCAAAAGACAATCCATTCAAAAGAAGATACAAATGTAAGTAAAATTGGGTAAAGTCATATTAAGCTAAAATTTGTTCAACGCACACCTAACCCATCTATAATCTTGTGGGGCAGGTTTGTGTCGTTTCAAGTTCATGTCTTGTATAAGTCGTGTTCAGCCGAGCACGCACATTTAGTCAGGTTTATATGGAAATCAACTTATATTTTGTCTTGCTCTTCATTGACTGTTTAGTAAAGATCTAACAAATGACTGACTGACTATACATGAACTCAAGGCTCTTATCAAATCCAATTTCTAACTGATCACCAGCCTTTTTTGGACTCTGTATTCAGGAATTCTTGTTTGCATCATGAGGATTGTAACAAAGGCTTCCCTACCCCACTCCCCAAAGGGTCTCCAGATGAGCACTCAGATCTATTTCATCATCAGCACCTTCATCATATTCCCTATGCAGTATCTGCTGCAATCTCTTGCTAAAGTTATTGCCACTCTTCATGGCTTGAATGGCAAGGCTTTTGTTATTCCCACTGTTCATGGTTTGTCTTCATGGGACCCAAATGGCTGAGAAGTGAGTTCCCTGTGGCGTTTTTTACTACTCTTCTGGGGATAACCAATGGGTACCGGATTAGTATTCTTATGATTCTTGCCCCAAAGTCATTACCGGTTGAGGAATCAGAAACAGTGGGAATTGTAATGGCTTTGTTCTTGGTGATTGGGTTAGCCATAGGTTCAGTCCTTGGCTGGTTGTGGAACATATAAACAAGAGAGGCTGAGGTAGTGGTCAGGAGTGGGGTCGCCTGTTGGTTGGGAAGTTAACTAGATCTTGACTATGGCAATATGGTTTACAATGTCATTCACTTCCTGTAAGCTCATATGTAATTTCCTTATTGAATATACAAATCAGAAAGTACATGTCTTGTCACAATAGAAATTTCGTGATCAATGATGGGAGCAGGACATCAGTTTAGATACACAGACGAACAAAGGGAGGCGTTGCCAGCATCCTGTTGGAATTTTGTGGAGCCTATGTTTTGATTTAGACGATGATTCGATCCGTAATAATATTATATATTTTTTAATGAAAATTTTTTTGAGACTTAGTCTATGGATATGCCTCGTTGGTGCCCCCCGAGAAAATTTTTTGGGCCCATTTTGTGGCCCGGTGCGCTGAAAATATAAAACCCGTAATTTTGGTAATTAGAGTTTAAAGTGTACTATACAGCCACCCTCTGTAATTCTTCCTTTTAATAGTAAAATTCCTGCAGTTTCATAGATATAGGCAAATTGTTGAACCACGTAAAATTTGTATGTCTTGATCTTTCTTGTTTATCATTGTTTTATGTTTTTGATTTATTCTTCTATTGTGTGTGTTTGTCTATAAATTTAAAACAAATTAAATCCCAACACATCGAAATTGAAACAGATACAAGACGACTCCTATCAAGAGTTGAACAGCTTAAAGAAAATCCATCAGTTATACCAACTCTATTCATGTTTTATTTTCAACCCAATCTAATTAGAAGTGTCTCAACATTGTTACAATTAAGCTCGCATATGGTTTGGGGTGATAGTTTTCGCCTCATGATTAAACGACTCGAATTCGACACAAATTTTATGACACGAACTTGATTATAATTTAACATCAACTCGAAAATAATCTGACACACAAAAATGAAATATAAACGGGTTATGTTTGAGTTTAACATGTCAAACCTGAAATTGACACGATTAACTCGTTTATTTAAGAATTGACATTTTATTTATTTTCTTATTTGTATGGTAACACGAACAATACGAAATTAACACGATCAACATGTTTAATTAATATTATAGAAATAAAATATTAATTATTTATAATTGCGTATTAAGCACTACCATAATTATTGTATAAAAAAATATTTTTATTCATTATTATTATTATTATTATTATTATTATATTTATTAAGTTAATTTTGAGTTTGTAGAAAAAGTATGAGCATTGATTCAATTAAGTGAAAATAGAGTCTTAACATTAAATTTTTTATTCAAAGTTTATATGAGTCAACACAAATACGAACACGACATGAAAATAAACAGTAAACTCAATACAATATGATCAGTTAAATAAGTTGAGTTAAAGTCGACTAATGTTAAACACGAACTCGAGACAACTGTTCAATTAAAGGTCATGATCAATCACATACACCTATAATTAATCATAAAATTTCTGTATTATCCCAACATTTTGATAATCGATTATCTCGTTTAAAATTATGACTAACTCCTCAAAAAATACAATGACTTTGTTTATTTTAACTGTTGTATGGGTTATTTAACATCAAATAACTTTTGGGTGTGTGTATTTTATTTAAAAATCTATGACATTTTTACTTTTAAATAAAAATATTGTAATGTCTTCTGATAAAAAAAATATGTTCCAGCGTGTACCCGGTTCGGGGTGAATCCCATGTGGACTAGGTTGCATTTCTCTAAGTCCGACTATGATCGGAGAGACTTTTGGGTCAAAGTGGTGATGGACTGGAGTTATGGGATAACTTTAAAATATGTTATTTAAGGACATATGATATTTTTATTTTTAAGTAAAAATATTATAATTTCTTCTAGTCAAAAATTATTATATCGATTTTTAATTTTTGTCACCCGAACCTTATCCAAATAAAGTACGACATATCATGTCAGTGGCGATGTATGTGTATTTTAATGATCCGTCGGTTACATGTTAGTGTTTCTTACACTCAATCATCTAGCGCGTGATTACACTTATTATTGTCAAGTGTAGCTCCTGTGTTGAACTCAGAGTGGAGGTTCGCTCCGAAAGAACACGTGTTGATATCTGGAGCGTTGAAACCAGGCGCGCAGATTAAAACAGCTTTAACGGACAAATCACCCCATCAGAAAACTGACACATTTCAGAAATCTTTTGTACCTATCAAGGCGTGTTTATCCCCCACTCCCCTGTGAAAAAGGGTCATGCACTCTCTTCTAGCGGTTTCTTCCTGCATTTTATTAGAGCCAGAGAGAGGGGTGGAGAGAGAGAAACGAAGTTTTTTACTTCCTTTTATTAGAGAACTAGTGGTGGTGTTCTGAATTTACGATTTGTAGGTGAAAAATGGCGAGTTTTGTGGATAAGGAGACGCAGAGTGGACCTAAGGACGGCGTCGTGTCGGTGGAGCTTCCTGCTCCTGCTTCCTGGAAGAAATTGGTTAATATCTGTCTCAAGTCTCTTTCTATTTTGGTTCTCTGCTTTGCTGTAGCTTCAATTCTTCTTGGTAATTGAATTCCATGAGAGTACTTTGTTACCAATTTATGTGGTGATGTTTCGAAAGCATAGCTTGTTTAATGGGTTTTGTATGTTTGGTTAACAATCTTTGTTTTCCTTTTGGTTAATACTTGCTATCTCCCTAAAGCTTCTGATACAATGTAGTTCTTAGCTTTTCTCCAACCCACCTCCACCCCTTCAGTGGGTGGGGGCCCCCACGCAAACCCTTATCTTCTGAGAGTATCAGTGTTGCTAATTTTTATTTTAAGACTATAGTGCTAGGTGATTGTTTAATGTGTTTGGTGAGCTCTGTTCATTTCACCCTTGTCAATTGGTTTTTGTTTTTAGTAAAAATAGATATTGAATTTTTGCTGGTTTTGGGGGAAAAAAATTAATTTGAAGGTTGGTAACTAAATTTTTGTAGCAGTTGGTGGAAAATTTATGGTATGAGTCTTTCTTCTTATTACTAAGAATTTGGCTTTTCTTTTACAAGGAATGCCGAATGAAAGTTCCATTTTGTTACTTCAAAGAACAATTTTTTTTTTAGCGTTTCTAAATCCAATTGATACTTGTATATAAGTTGATTTTTTGTTTTGTTTTGTTTTGTTTTGTTTTGTTTTTGGTAACACGTAATTGGGCCGTATATCCATATTGAGAAGGTTGTGGCTTTTTGGGTCATGATAAATTTGAACTGAGCATGAATAATTCAATCCATACTGGCAGTTTGTTAATTCAAAGTGATCAGTTATGAGGCACTTTGAAGGGGACAAAATGGTTTAAGTGAGAGGAGGGATGTAGAATAGATAACAAACTATAGTAGCTCTGTTACCATTTGGCTAGCGAGATATGATAAAGATGTCAATCTTTCTATAATTTTACGTCGATGAGAATGTCCCAACTGATTTCTGGGTAAATAAAGAGGAAAGGCTCATAAGTTAAATGTTGTTTGGTTCACTGGAGGCACTGATTCAATCATAGACCAGGATATTCTGTGTATGCAGGAGGATGCGGTTAGATGACAGGTGGTGGATCCTGTGAGTTCTTTCTTTTCAGTTGTATACAGTGACAAAGAAGGTTGGAGTATGCGGTTTGGTGGTTGGTGGTGCATCCAGTGAGATCCTTCTTCCAGTTGCACATGGTGGGAGTACCTTTTTGGGGGCTAGTTATTTGACAGACTTGAGGCTATGAAAGTAGTTGCTCTTTGGTTTGGGAGGTGGCCTGTTCCATCTTTATGGGAGGTAACTGTGACGTGTAAAAAATTGGGTGAGAGTGCGAGCCATTTGTTGCTTCATTATGGTGCTGATAGACATTTGGGAAGTCTACATCTATCCTTTCATACCAAGTTTGGTATTTGACTTGTTTTGTAGTTCAATTACGATCCGAAGGGGTTCTTGGTGATGAATATTTTGGAGACAGCCTTGTTATGTGTTCTGTGGTGCATTGGGGAGGAACCAAAGTGCTTTTTGTGAACTTGTCTTTTCAATCTGTAGAGTCCTATGCTTTTGCAGTTCACCCCTAGGCTTCGTTTGGTTAGAAAGAAATTGATAATGGAAAGTGAAAACAGTAGAAAGTGACGTGAAAGAAAAAAAATGAAAAAGAAAATTTATTTTCTTGTATACATTTGATTAGAATGAAAGATTTGTTAGAAAAATATAGAAAAATTGGTGTTAAGTACTAAATTATTCTTATCATATCAATCTAACACATACACAGGTGTAAGTTAGACAAATTTTGACACAATAATACTTAAACATAATACGAATAATACCCATTTACAACTCTAGTTCAATTGATTAAAAAAAAAATTAACATTTGCAACCAAAATATTAGATTCTTTTTATTTGTTATGAGCAAAATTTCTAAATGCTACGCACTTCTCTTTTGTTGAAATGGGTAACATGTGAAGTGGGCAAAACAAGAAACAAGATAAGTTTCCCATGAAAAATAATTTCCCCGCACAATTTGCAAGAAATTAAAGCATTTGTTTGCAAGAAAATTTGGGTGAGAAACCGTATTTTCAATCTAATCAAATGCATGGAAAGTTAATTTTTTTTCTTTTTCTGCACTTTCGCGCACTTACTCACTAAACAAACAGCCCTGGGGGCAAAAGTATATGCATTGTATGTATCACACATTGTGCCCTTATTTTCGGTGTCCTTTGATGTTTTTCTTTTTGTTTGCTTACTAATTAATATGTATATATTAATATCATATTATATATGTTTTAGTGTAAACCAGTTCATTTATTGACAATTACGAGCAAGTTAACTTTTTTTTTTTTTGGTTAAGGTGTTCGGGTCAGCTAACGCGCACCTCGACTAATCTTTTCCTTTGAATATTTGGATGTGTCTTAGCATGTATATTATGATTTTAATACTCAAAAGAGTGTGGTAATATCATCCCAATTATTGTTTCATATCCTTTTTCTGTTTCTTTTCTTTCTCTTACTCTTCATAGAGCGAAGTACCAATCTTTGATTATTGGAGATTTTGCACTTGTGATCTAATTTGAGGGTATCTTTTACAGTTTTAAAGAAGATAGATTCAAGCACCCTAAAATAAATTTTTTCATATGTATTTTGGTTGTATGACAGATTTTCTAGTGTCCCTTCTTCAGTCTATAGTTCTGTTTGTACAACATAGTTACCTTCTGTTTGTTTCAGTACATGCCAAAGAAAGGAGGCACGCCAATGAAGAACGAGGTCATATTTATTGCTCCAACGGGGGAGGAGATTTATAACAGAAAAAAGATGGAGCTGTACCTCAAAACACACCCTGGAAATCCTGCAATTTCGGAGTTTGATTGGGGCACTGGTGAGACTCCAAGGAGATCAGCAAGGATCAGTGAGAAGGCTAAGGCAACACCACCTTCAACAGAGAGCGAGCAATCAAAGAAGCGTTCCCGAAAATCATTAAGTACCAACAAGGACAACAATGAGATGGAAATTCCCACTGAAGAAACTGAAGGTAAGGAAAAAGTTGAACTGCAAGACACAGAGGTGACGGAGACGAAAAATGCAGAAGAGGAGAACAAAGGGAAGACGTATGACCCAGACGCCAAGATGAAAGCAAGTGGTCCAGAGGAAGATATTGGGAAAGATGATAAGATTCAGAATGGCGCCCACAAAAAGAACTGTAATGCAGAGGCAGTGGGGGTGGACAAAACCACAGATGAGGCTGGTGGCACAGAAGTTACTGCAAATGAAGAGAAAAATGTAGAAGACAAACAGGCCAATGTAAAGGGAGAGCAACCACAGTCTGAGACTGCAGATGCCTTTGATGAGAAACATTACAAGCTACAAGGGGTCACTGTGGAAACACATGATGGAACAGAGAAAGAGAAGTCGAATGGTGTGACACCTGCTTCTGAGGGGGAGAGCAAAGTGCAAGAAGAGCAAAATGATAGCAAATATAAGCTGGAGGTAGAGGAGAACCAAACAGGGCATGCTGAGGCCGCCCCACAACAGCCATCTCCAGCTCCAATTAGCTGCTGAATGTAGCAAATCTCTCTTAGGGCATCCACCATCTCTTCTCCTTCTTCCCCCTTTTAGCTTTTTGGAACTCCTTGGATGACTATAATATTTATGTTAGTGCTGGATTTGGTTGTTAGGAAACCAACCTTGTATCCCTAGTAGAGTTGTTTGTTATGGCGCAACTGTAGTGTGCTGGAAGCCTAATTAGATTATCTACATACTGTCTTAGATTGGTTCTCATTCAGTTGTTAATCTAAGGCACTGACTTCATTTTGTGGCAGTTCTATGTGTTGTATATGTTATTGGGATGGGTTGATGTGGGTTCTGTCTTGAATAAGAAATCGTTTCTTGAATATGAAATCGTTTTTTATTGTACTCAAGTGAAAGGAGGTTCAAATCCATCTAATGCACTAATATTTTTTCTATATTATATCAAAATTAATACAAATAAGGATGAGATTATAATAACCTTATATGACAAAGTTATATCAAAATAATTTTAAAATAAAATAATTTTAAAATGATCCTAATATTTTTAAAATCACAATATTGTAGGATTAATGTAATTTTCTTATGAGGGAATTATATTTTGTACCCTAAAAAAATTTAAGAATTCTCACTTTATATCTTGAGAGGTTAAATTTTTAAATTTTACCTTAATGTATTAAAAGTATAATCTTACCATTCTGTTAACTTTTCTTACTTATTTGGGCTTTTTGCACTTTACATCTTTGAAAATTTTAAAATTTGTACTTTACACTGTCAAGTATTAAATTTCTCATTTTATACTCTTAATATATCAAAAGTGTTACACTTCTATTAGTTTTCGTTGTTTTTTCTGTCAAAATTTAATTCATTGATACTATAAAAAAACCAACAAAATGATCACACTACAAAACTTTTAATACATTAAGGGTACAATACGAAAAATTTAATTTTTAAAGACACAAAGTGAGAATTTTAAATTTTTTCCCAATGTAAAGTACAAAAACTAACTCATTGTTGTTGATAGAATGAATAACGGAAACTAACAAAAGGGTCACATTATAATATTTTTAATACAATACAAAAAATTTAATCTTTAATAGTACAAATTAAAAATCTTTAAATTGTTTGGGACACAATATAATTTTCCCTAAGAACTAGGGATGACAATGGACCGGGTGATGAACTATACGTATTGGACGGTAGATATATACGGGAATATCAATATAAACTCATACGGGGATGAAGGCGGGGATGAACTAACAATTACCCCCGCCTCGCCCTATTTTACCCGTTATTATTATTATTTTATATATATACATGCTGTTGCTTCTTGGTGCTGTGTTCAGATATTCATCTCCCCCTCTCCACTGTTTTGCTGCCAAAAACTTCTCCCCCTTCCCACTGATTTGCTCAAGGATTTGCTACCAAAAATCAAACCAAAACCAGAAAACCCACCAATAAAAGACTCTTTAATTTTATCAAACATCAAACAAACCCTATATTCAATCTAGTGTGTGAACCAATTTAGGTAAAGTGAAATTTGCACCAGAATTAATACGTCATTTGAATCAATTTGAAGTATCGCAACATAGTTGTATGGCTAGCCTTCACAAATGGTGGCGGATACGAAATGGTGGGAGTAAATTTTCTTCCCATGTTCTTGTATTCTTCCCCTGTTCTTGTATTCTTCCTTTTTTTTCTATCTCCCATTTCTACAGTAAATTTTCTGTTATGAAAATCTTTAGTGAGTTGATGGAAATTTCTAAAAGAATTTGTTGTAAATTTTCACTGATGTTGATTTTCATGTAACTTTTCTACTGAATTTTCAAAAACTTTTATATTGAATTACTAAAAATAGATGTTGAAATTTTTTGTTTTAAAGTTTTTGAATTATATTATTTAAAGTTAGTTAAAATTAGTTGAAATAATTAGTTAAAATACAGTTTGATTGAAGTAAATTTTAAAAAATAATTAATTAAAATAAAAAATATAATATTTAAATATATCTTAAGTAGTTATTTTAGTTTGGTCAGAAGCTGTCAGAAGAGTTGCTCCCTGTGAACTCAAAGCTTCCACTTTGGTCACCTCAGCTGTCCAGCCAAGCCAGTTTCGGTCTCTTCCACCACCACCACCACCCCCCTTCTCATCCTCATTCGAAACTTCGGCATAACCAGTTACGACTGCTAGAGAGAGAAAATGCCCATATAATAATATCAAAGCAGAAGGATTGGAAGTGTAAAAGGTAAACTTTTGGATAGATAGAGAAAAGAAAGGTAGCTGAAAAAGTTGGAATCTATTCGAAGCCCTCAAAATCAAGCCTCAACCTTTCACAACCAAATCTCAATCATCCTTGAACAAAGGTTTGGAATCTTCCCAATTATTAGTCTATGGCATGCCTTCAGAGGAAGCATTGCATCCCCAAACCCAGTGTTGGTTTCGTCGTCGTAGACGCTATCGTTTATGAACTATTACTACAAATTGGAACACCACACACCCATAATTTCTATAAAGCAAATGGTCCTTTGAATATAATTCGACTTTCAGAAAAATGGGTTTCGGTTCTTTCTTCCTCTGGATCATTCTTCTTTCCTCTGTTGCCTTCTCAAATGGTACGTGCTTTTGTACTACTATCTTTTTTCTTTCTTTCTGTTTTATTGTATTAAATACGAAATGGAGCATATTATGTAGCATAATCGTGTTGCAATTACCAACTTTTGATATCAGTCATAGGCTACCCTACCTATATGAGCTTTTCTTTTGAAGTTGTTGAAAGGAAACTCTGAAAGTTTTATACAAAGGTTGAGCTGAATTTGATGTTATTAAATATCTTGGAACATCAATAGGAGCTTCTTTCTTGTTGTATTATGGTTTCAGATTTTCAGTAGTATAGGGTACCATATTCCCGAGATTGTTGATTACCATGTTAGAAATGGGTTGGCAATTTTGTTTGCATTATTACTGGAATAGAATTTTGTTTGATGCATTTGGAACATGTTTTTGTTTGTCTGGAACATACAGATTTCATAATTTGAGGGTACGATTTCAGAATTTCAGTGGTAATAACCTCTGCTTGGTGGACCGAATATATAAGGTTATTGTAAGGGGTATCACTCTCCACGAAGGATTTCGGCTGACCTGGGTGAAACAGTTATCAACATCCAAATGATAGTTCCATTGTTTGCAATGGAACACATTTTGATAAACTTGAATCGTTAATCTAAGCAGTATCTTGTTTTAGGCATATTATATCACTTGGAATCTATTTAGAGGCTTTCGCAATGTGGGTTCAACGTTCAAAATTTTGCATCCTTCCTTGGAAATGAAAATTTTAATGGCACTTACACATTAGTTTCATTTGGAAGGAAAATTTTTAATTGCGTTTTATCTTGGTGAATCGGTGACTAATTGATCTCTGTTTTTCGCTTTGGCAGTTTCAACAGTGTATGCTTTCACGGGGACATATGGAGTAAATTATGGCAGGATTGCTGACAATCTCCCACCACCTCAAAGAGTAGTAACCCTTCTCAAGGCATCTAAGATAAAAAACATCAGAATTTATGATGCTGATCATCAAGTCCTCAGGGCATTTAAAGGGTCCGGTATTGAAATAATAGTTGGACTCGGAAATGAGTATTTGAAGGACATTAGTGTGAGTCAGGATCGTGCCATTACTTGGGTGAAAGAAAATGTGCAGTCATTCCTCCCTGATACTCATATCCGTGGAATCGCTGTGGGAAACGAGGTTTTGGGGAGCGATAACCAGGAACTCGGGGAGGTTTTGCTGCCAGCTGCAAAAAATGTTTACAATGCCCTTCATCGGCTGCATCTGACTGATGTAGTGGAGGTTTCAAGTCCACATTCAGAGGGTGTATTTGCAACTTCCTACCCTCCATCTGCAGGAACTTTTAAGGAGAATGTTCTTCCATACATGAGACCACTTCTCCATTTCTTCTCAAAGATTGGGTCTCCTTTCTATATAAATGCTTACCCATTTCTGGCCTATAAAAGTGATCCCGAGCACATTGATATTAACTATGCTCTTTTCCGTCCAAACCGGGGAATTTATGATTCCAAGACTAAACTGCACTATGATAATATGTTTGATGCTCAAATTGATGCAGCTTACGCTGCTTTGGAGAAAGTTGGGTTTCACAAGATGGAAGTCATAGTTTCAGAAACTGGATGGGGTTCTCGTGGAGATGAAACTGAAGCAGGGGCCACTGTTAAAAATGCAAGGACTTACAATTATAATTTGCGCAAGCGGCTAGCAAAAAAGAAGGGGACCCCTTACAGGCCAGAGAAAGTGGTGAGGGCATATATTTTTGCCCTGTTCAATGAGAACTCAAAGCCTGGGCCAACCTCAGAGAGAAACTTTGGATTGTTTAAACCTGATGGAAGCACAGCATATGATATTGGGTTTACTGGACTTGTACCTAGTTCAGCAGGATCATCTCTTTTCTCCTTAAAGGTATATGTTACCTGAATACCTATATCTTCTCTATATAGTGATTGCTTACACAAATAGTGTTTATGTTCTTCTGAGAAGAACTTGGGTCTCTAATTAAAGCCTAGCAACGTAACACTCTAGACTGAAAAATAAAAATGGTCATAGGTTTCACAGCTTCTTACTTCCCCTTTTTAACTTCCTTCTTGTTTCTGTTGCCTCCAAAAACTAAGCTATTTTGAAAATTCTCTCTTTTTATCTCTTGCATTCCATTTCCTTAGAAATGGAAATCCCTTAGATTGATTAGGGATTTGTGACATTCATTGTTTTTATATTCATTTTTCAGTTACGTACTAAGGTTCTTGTTTTTTGTCACTTTCCCTTTTCTTGTTAAAGAAAAAAGTTTTTTGCAATCACTCTATTTAAGTCATCCCTCACATAAAACTCGAGACAATATTTAATAGCTATGCAGTTTAGATCATAATGTGCTCAGTATTGTTACTATCCCCTTCCTGATTGGAGAATGACATTTCCATTGTAGTTTACTAGATCTTACTAAATTACCAATGATTGGAAATATGCGTATATTCATATACCGAACCGCATAGTTGTTGAGAAGAAAATAAGTTATTTGTAGAAAAATTTAGTCCAGGAAAACTTGTTTAAGTGAAATGTTTCATTTTCCTCGGTTTTCCAATCGGTTGTATACATACTAATAAATTTTCATGGTAATATATAACGATTTCAATTATGTGTGATGAATTGTTCTGAATAATTTAAGTTTCCGTTGCGTAGTCCTACTCTATCTTAGTTCCTGTTATGACTCCACATGACTGCTGTTCCAATTTCCTGCATAAAAGCCTGCATTTTATCCTTGGTTCTTAGTTTCTGTAGTACTGCAATCCACAAAATGAAACTCATACTTGGAATGGATTGCCCATACCAAATGAGTTTTGACCAGCGAACCTTAGGAGAAGGTGAATAAATGGATTTCCAAGCAGATTTAGTACAGTAGTTGCCATCAAAGGATAGGGTCCATTTTATTCTGTCAGGATCTATAGAGTTAGGTTGATAAGAAGGCATGGAATCTTGGGTAAGTTGGAATGTATTAGTTGATGGTCCAGGCCAATGCCATTGGTTGTCTCTGCTTGTAACTTTAACAGTAGCATTAAGGGGCTTTTGGCTTTGTTCAAAAGCGTTCTGTCCCCATCTTCTCAGTAAAGGTCCAATTGAGTGCCAAAGATCATGCCAGAGGCTAGTGTTCTCCCCATTCTCGTCAATGTCGAAGTGTGCTATTCTGTATGCTTTGGTCTACCACTGCCTCCATCCCCTTACACTCCATCATGTGTGCCACCACCAAATTTCACAGTATGTGTCATACTAATTGCCGTCACAATATACAGCAAGTGCACTGACATCATCAATATCAACTTCTCACCCCTCCACTTCCTCCATCTGTTCACTTGAGGAGATCTCTCTGTTCCAGAATTCGCTCTCTACATACCTCTGCTTTTTCATTTATGCTAGAATGGCTTAAAATGTTTCGATAATTTGTGTAATTGATTCCTCTTTGCGCTAAAATTAACTAATGTAACTGGTAGGCAGTCCTCTGTTCGCACAAAGGCAGGATGGTTGCTTCCAAGCCCACCTCCTGGTTGTCACTGCTAGATTGCTTACTTTTCCACTAAGTGATTGCTTAGGGACCTTAGAGTACGATCTGGGCTACGAATAATTATCAGACCTCTTGAAATATCAGTCCATGAAAATCATATTAAAAGAATCAATTTCTTTATGCACTTGAATTAGAACCATAATGAAATAGAAATGATCAGCCTGTTATGCTACATATGTTATGCTAATTTTCTGAAATTTTAATGTCTCACTTGACAGGTTATTGGACTTCGAGGTTGGTTTGGGTCCTATTCATTGATTTCCACGAGCTTTTCTGCAGCTGTGCTGCTGATTTTGATGTCATGACTAGTCAAAAGACTTCAGAGTCTCATTCTGGTGTGATATTCAACTCACATACAAATATCCCTAGAAACACTTCACGCTCGTCAATTTGTACAGTTACTTGTAGCCCTCTTACGGTTGTTTCATTATCTACACTTATATTAAGAGTCGTTGATTACTGCGAGTTGTTAGTAGGTTTTTAATCTATTTCAGAAATGTACAACAGTCTTACATTGACAAAATAAAACCACCAATCTTTTTTATCGTATCTCATGTCCTAAAGTGTGATCTGTGTGGAATCGTTCCAGTTATGTTGAGTCATTTATTCGCTGAAGCGTAACGAGCAGTTCTGGCAATGCTTGTGCTTAAAGCAAGATGCCGAAAGGGTACACACTTGTTAATGTTACCCAAAACACAATTTTGTGAAGCCCATCCACATGCCTTCATGGCCTGGTAAGCTTTTATGGGCAAATTTAGAATCATTCATCACCCCTACTACCTAATGTACAAGAAACACAGTTGAGGTGTGAGCATTTAAGATCACATATCAGTGTCACTGCAGAAAGTCAACTTTCTAGTTTAAAAGAACAAGCCTCATTGTCAAAATTTTTGGCCTAACTGAAGAAAGCTTCAAACTCCTTTGATTCTTGAAGTTTGATTCATTCAACATAGATTCAGACCAATTTTCTTCCTTAGTTCGGCATCTTCAATTGTGTAGGCTTTGACACGCTTTATGTTTTGAGGTTCTTTTCAAGTGTTACATCTGATATTTTTTGTTTAATTTCTTTTCAGACCTTCTAAGTTTTATGTCAATATAATACCTTGACCCCTGTCATTTTCAAGATGACTTATGCTCCGTTTGGTAGAACGGATGGAAAGTAGGAATGATGCACTTTCTATCTTTTAAATAAAGAAAGTAGGAATGATACACCTTCCTTCCTTTGTATTTGGTAGGATGGATGAAAAATAAAAATGATTAATTTTTATTTTTTTTTGTGTTGGCTAAGATTAGGGGTGACAATCGAGTTATGTCGTGTCAGATTCATGTTGAGTCATTACGGATTTGTGTCGAATATTAGTCAAATCTAACTTAACTCATTTAACTAATTGTGTCGTGTCAAATTGCGAGTTAACCTGTTTATTTTCGTGTCGTGTTCGTATTCGTATTCATGTTGACCCATATAATTTTGAATAAAAAATTTAATGCTAATATTTTATTTTCACTTAATTGAATCCATGTTAATATTTTTTCTACAAACTAAGAATTAACTAAAATAAATATAATAAAATAATAATAAGTAAAAATATCTTTTTATATAATAATAATGTCAATGCTTAATAAATAATTACAAATAATTAATATTTTATGTCTATAATACTAGTTAAACATTTTAATTTCGTGTTACCATATAAAAGAGAAAATAGAGAAAATATTTATTTTTAAATAAACGGGTTGATGGTGTCAATTTTGAGTTTGACGATTTGAACTGAATTTGAGTTTTTTATATTTCTTATTCGCGTGTTAGGTCATTTTCAAATTTGTGTCATAAAATTCGTGTCAAGTTTGAGTCGTGTCATCGTATTGAGTTGAAAATGTTCACCCATAGCTAAGATGGAAAAATATTTTTTTTAATTTGAAATTTATTTTTATTTTTTAAAAATTTTAAAATATATATATACACACATATTTTATCATTATATTTTTATATGAAATTAATGTATGCATAATATATGTATATATCAAAAGATATATCTCAACACAAATAATTAACTTTTCATCCACTTTTCTTCCGATTTTGGAGGCATTGATTTTGGTGAGCTGGAAGGAAAGTTTTTTTTTTGGAACAAAGCTGGAAGGAAAGTTAATTCATCCACTTTTCCATCCTTCCTATTTTCTTTCCTTACCAAATATGATATTTTATTTATCACTCAAACTTTTTATTCTTCTATTTTTTTGTCATACCAAACGGAGCATTATAGATTAATCGTTTGTTTAACCTAAGAAATGAGTTATTTATCTTGATTAAGATATATATATATATATATATATATATATATATAT
>CM042192.1:3161454-3186852 GCA_023539305.1 Ilex asprella
AAAATGTCAACGATACTATAGTCAAATCCTAAGTTAAATATCCTCATTAACTGAAGTGTCTGCTCAACTGTCTGCGTGGGAAAAACAGAAGACAACTGAATGTACAAAGGTTGGGCAGAGGACAGGAGAAGTAAGGAATATGTTATGACACGCACGATTGCAGCTGGGAACCAGGGGTGTTCACCATACTCACGGATAGAAAATATGTTTTTTTGTATTCCTATTCGATATTTTGCGGAAAAAATTTTTTTTGATCTATTCTACCCAACAGTTTTAGTATTCCTATCCGATTAATCGGGTAGGAAATCGGATAAATACTTTTATAACTATTAATTTTTGGATCATTTTAACAATTTAATTAAATAACATCCACAAATTTAACAACATAATAAATCAATAACCAGAAACTATAAAACAACTATAACAACAATTATAATAAAATACAAGAAAATATGAACATCAATCCACCATAATTGTTTCACAAATATAATAACAATTAATTTAAGTTTAAACAATATGAAATACAATTCTAGATGAGAATCATGCAAGTAGGGTAGGGTAGGAATGCGAAAATAGATGATTATTCCGCATTTTTACCCGATTTAATCCGAAGAACAAAAACTATTCCGCATTTTTATCTGATTTTTGTGACTAATCGATTTTTAAGGTAAGATAGAAACTTGCAGTCAGTCGAAAATTTGAACACCCTACTGAAAAGTGGACAAAGCTGCGCACTCATGGTCATGGATGGGCTGTGACATGACATATCCTTTTTAATTTCTCCAACTTGTTCTTATTGCTCCAACTATTTTCTTGACTAAGTGGTGCATCTGCTACATCTCTTTCTCTCTCACACACACACACACTAGGGTTGCATAACAGCGTCGGTGGATGGTCTTTATGATTTGCAACCACCTTATCGGTTCAACAAATTAGAGGCACAGCGTTTATACTTTGTAATTAAAAAGCATCACAGACGCTTTATATTTTAATCTTGATAATTTTTCAAAATCAAGTTGAGGGATAATTTTTTATGAATAATAATTAATCTCGATGTAAATAATTTGTTGTTGACCAAATTGGAGAGAAGATTAATCAAAATACGTATAAATTTTGACGATTGAACTAAAAAAAAATTCTCAAGAGCCAACTATCTCCTCCGATCTAATTGGTAAAATGATTTTGTGCACGAGTTTTGTGCCGTTATAAAGTTTAATACTATGTTTCGCAAGAGGTCTGAAAGATAAGAGAAATAGAAAATTAAGAGGAATGAATTTTCAATCTATGGCAGAAAAAAATACCTTTTTTTTTATGGTTTGTAATAATGAATAGAAAGTTGAGAGGGTATACTTTATTATTATTTTATGCTGAAGGGAAAATGAGAAAACGGATTTGAATATTTTTTGAAAAAAATAGCATTAACTAATAATATTGATATAATATTATCGTTACATTGAATATTTTTTTCAAATTCCGACAAATTCTTTTTTGGGGGCAGGATGGATGGTCTCTTCATCCATTTTTTTCTTTTCACCCATATTTCTTTTGATACCAAATAGGGAAAAATTATTCTTTCCTTCGTATTTTTCACTCTCAATTTTTCATAATCTCAATTTTCCTTCAAACCAAACAAAGGGTAAGGTTTATAAATTTAAGCATTTTTATCCTCAGATTAAAAAAGCTTCACTCCTAAAAAGTTCAAATTTGGCATTCAACACTTTCTTCTCTCGCATCATTGTACCAAACAGAATATTCTAAAAGAGATTTAAAAATCTTGAGTTGATTTTAGATTAAAAAAAATTACCTAACTCAACATAAATTCGAGAGTATCTCAATTGAGGTTTCAGATTCTCAAGACCAGATCGAATTAGTGAGCATGATTCAACTTGAACTTCTCCCGAATTTTGAGATTCAAGCCTGAAGTAGAATTGATTTTTTACCCGAAAATAAAAGCGATGAATAAAACCCAAACTTCCAACCAGACAAAATCAGAGCTAAACTCTGAGTCCCTAAGTCAAAAAACTTTAAATACAGTCAATACTTGGTCGTTGAATTTGAAATCAAGCTAAACTCAAACTAGAGATTTTATAATTAGGATTGAGTCTAGATTAATCTATCAACCCCCCAGAATACTTCACTCGTGTAGAGTGTAGCACTAGTGAAGAAGAAGATTTTCCTAAAGTACGAGGTTAGGTGACCTATCCTAGATAAAACTTGTGGTTAAGGAGGAGAACTTACTACGTACAGGAGGGTCACATTAATGCAAGAAACAATGGACGTGCAAGTCACTCATACTTGACGTCGAGAATTGGACATGGACAATCACACCATCCTTATCAACCCAATCTGAAACATAATAACGGAAACTCTCTATCCAGATTTGTAGCCATTTTTTTTATAATGTTTGATTAATGATTTTAAAAAAAAAAACCGTCCCAACTGCGTGATGAATGAAATCACGTTTATTTTTAAACTTAGAATATCTAGAACCACTCACAGAATTACCCGTATCAAATTAATTAGAAAGGCAGGTGTGCGGTTCAAATTTAACACCTTGAAATACTAAAAATGCACCATCTGAACGAACTCATAGAGTGATTTAATACCATTATTATCATTAAAATAATTTATAATAATAAAACAGAGTGTCCTGCTTGAATTGCTTAAATTTTTTACTTATAAAAATACAACAACGACTCAGATTATTTAAATCCGATGGCTTTTGAACTCCTGAGTGCAATGTAAACTTAGAAGGTGTGCAACCACTCGCAAACCTAAAGTCCACTCATGCTCTAGTCCTCAAACAGCAAAAGGTGTTCAAGCCCATAGTTGATGCTTGAAGCACTTCTTTTGTACCCTAGCCACAATTTGGGCAAACATGGCCCATTTTTTTGAGGTCTCCCTGGTTGGGTCTATGGGTCTAATTTTAGGTTGAAATCCACAAATGCCTCATAAAAGGGAATAAAGGGTCGAAGCCTTTTCCATGGTAAATGAACTATCTTATTCTTGAATGGTTTAGACTCGACTCGAATTAAAGTTTGCTTATTAAACAAGACAAACTTAGTTCAAGTTTGAATGAAAATTTGGACTTGATTAACGGAGTCAAATAACTTATCACAATCATAGAAAAATGAGGGGAGCCCAAACAATCAAGACTCGGCTTGTTTGATTTCTTTTCTTATATCCCCAAGCACAATGCATACTCTAACACAAATACCAAACATTATATTGAAGAAGCATAAAAATATTCTCCAAAGTCTGGCATAAAGAAGTTTAAACATATACCCAATACAATTTTTGTCTTGTAGGACCATTTTTCTTTTATTTTTTTAATTTTTTGTTGTTTTCTGGGACTGATGGCTACGATTGGCAATTTGGCATTCTTCTCTGACATCAATGATTGTTAGGTATACCTGCCTGAGGGACCATAGACCACGATGCAGTTGGAGTGCTGTACTCGCAAAAGTAGGCATCTGAAGCATACTTGCCACATGAAAGCCAATCGAATACAATTCGGATAGGATGGAATGGATAACTAAGTTGCTATTGGTAAATATTCGTAAAATTTAACCCGATTATATATAAAATAATTGAATTAATTGAATTTAACTTAAATTTAACTCATTTTAAACTCAATTCAATTTGGGCTCAACTTATTTTTATCAACAATCCGAAATGAAAACGTCTCATTATCTTCTATAATAGTTAGCTCGTGGAACAGAAAACATTTGCCACTAAAATAATGGACGATAGGTCATAGATGTGGAAATTGTTAGAAGTTTAGAAATCGCCTCTTCCTTTTTTAATTCTCCAAAGATAAAAAATTTGGAATGGAGTGGAAAAAGTTAGTATGGAGATTGGAGACAGTTGGGGATTTTTCGGTTAAATCTGCATGGCAGTTGGTGAGGGATGTTGAACCTGTAAAATGGACACAGTTATTAATGAAATGGATATTGATAAGATAAATTTAATAGTTTAAAATAAGAAAGTTAAATAGTTACACTATGTACGTGATATACTATTTAATAAGAAAACTAGAAAATAAATAAGAGTAATTGGCCCTAATAATATAGCAGTAACGTGATTCAATAATTTTGTTGTGATCGTAATTCTTAAAATTTTTGATTAAGACTACGGGTGTCCATGAACCTAATTGTCCACAGGTCTCGTTACTTGGATCGAAAAAATAGGTCTGATACCCGATAAATCCTATAGATGGTCTACTTGAGCCCGAGCTTAACATCTTTAAAGAAAGGGCTTTGATCTACCCCCAAGCTCATTACCCGAACTGAAACCCATCCAATAACCCACCAACAAAAAGGTTCGATAAAACCGAGCCCAATAACCCACCCGTCCAGCCCAGCCCAAACATTCTACCCACCTTTCTTTAAAAAAAAGTTAGACACATTAAATTTAAATTTGAAAAAGATAGATAGGTAGATAGATGTTAACCTAATTGGAATGTGCTCATTCTATGTGATGCATTTTCTCTCCTATTTTATAAATAAAATTATTTTTTTTTTATTTTTTTATCCTTTTTGACTTTACTTTTAATTCAAAAAATATAATTTACAAAAATATTAAGTTAAAAAAATATTCATTATTTCTAAATGAAATTGTATATAAAAAACCTGTCTAGTAAGCTCACCCAATAAGCCCATCAATGAGTAATGGATTGAGTTGAGTTGCGGGTAGCTTAGCCCTATCCGAAGTCTAGCCCGACCCATCCAATAATTCACTCGAGTAAGGGCTTAGACCTACTTTACCAGGCCTAGCTTGAAAAATATTTCATTGACCGAGCCCCCTAATTAAGACTTCATCACTTGACGCATCATTATATCAATAAATTATGTTAGTTTTTTATGTCTCAATAACATTACTCAGTGAATAAAGTGGACCCTTATTTTTTTACCCGAAGATGGTTATATATTACATGGATAATGGTTATTAAATTTTGTGGGACTTACTTACTCACTTATTCCCTTTCTAATGAACAATTATATTGAGTGACATTATTAATGTAGTGTAACCCTTACACTTAATATTTTTTTCATTAAATAGGGTGAGAAATGATATTTAAAGGTGAGAATAGTGTTACCCCAAACCCAAGGCATCACTGAAGTAATAATAGAGATAAATTAATATCTGAATTTGATTCGAATCTTGTCAATTTCTTGGGACCATATCATGAGGGATTATTCCTCATAATTACCTTAGTTTTGACAAAGATGAAAAACTTTTAACTGAACTAAAACAAGAATTAATCGAGATGTGCATAAATTAATTTAAACACCTTTAATTATTTTAATCCAAAAAAAATAGTGCCCCCCATTTTGTATTTTAGGGGGTATGGTGTTGCATTTTCCCCATTGGAATCCCATCCTCGATGCGTGGACGTGCTCCTCATATACGGCCAAGTAGGAGTGGGTGAAACTTTCCTTCAATAAATTATGCTTTCGATCATTATCCTTGGCTTGGGTTTTCTTTTTCCCTCTGACAACATTGTGGGGAAAAAGAAACAATTATTATATTTAACAAAAACATCAACTGGAAATACTATAATTAATCTTCTGTTAATTAATGAATTGTTATGTTAAACAACCCACAACCGTTGGTGACATTGAAACCAACAAGGCCAGTTTGGTCCATGTTAGTGTAGTGTTGTTGATGCCCTAAGTTGTCAATTCATTGAATAGTGTTCCGGATTAGCATATACAAACATGCAAATGAATTGAATCAAGTCAAGTATTAAATCGTTTAGACTCGTTTAATTTTTTCATAAAGAAGTGTTGGCAAATAGGGGAACTCACCAATTCAAGACACCCAAAAACTTATCTTCTCACCCATTATTAATATCGATGTTCATCCAATATCGTCAACCATTAATTTTGATATCAGTTGCTGGGAGATAAGAGAGTCCAATAATTTAAGATTTATATATATATATATATTTAAAACATATATTCACTTTAAAAGTTTAACTTTATGGGCCAAAGCTCAAGGATTACTTATGTTATAAGGCTCAATCCGAGTTTAAAACCCAACTCTTAATGATCCAGTAAATTCAGTCCAATTGTCGACCCAAACAAGCTCATCAGGAGCTCAATGAGCTACTACGTCAACAAGGAGCATGCAATGGTCATCCAAGATCTTCCTCCTATCCATCTTAGAGGAAGGGAGCATCCAGGAGCCTCACCCTCTCCGCTTGGAGAGAGTCAATTTTCCCTCGTCCTTTGACCAAGTCCTTTGGAGAGCACCATAACTTTCTTATCTGTTGAGGTGAGGAGATGAGAGGAGAGATCGTCAAGGAGAGACGAAGTCGTCAAGTTATTTAATACTATTAAGTTGCCCCAGTCCATTATGACCGTCAGACTGACTATGTAATTACTACGCAGACGACTATAAATTGTAAGCCCCCCAACACTAGGGACATCTCACAAAATCAAGTTTATCTCATCTCTCTCTTGTAATTCTCTACTCTTCCAATGCACCGGAGTTACTAAAATTCTCAGCGAACTTAGTCATTCAAAGCGAATATAGACCACTTTGACCGAACCACTATAAATTTTGTATTCTCTCTTCCTCTACTTACTTTACTGTATTTTATACTGTTTACTTAATTAGTAATGTTCAAGTCAATTTGTACATCATCAGAACTCATTCATAGTATACCGAGATTTATTTTTTGTTATATGATATAAAATTTTCACAGATATAATACCTGACAATTTTTTTCGAAATTGAGGTCGATTACATGAATTTTATTTCAGCATTATTGATATGCGAAAACTGTTAAAAACTCATGTTTTAGTAAAAATAGAATTATTTGAAATCTGTTACTGATGGGACCCACACTACTTGATGATTTGAAAAATTGAAAGAGAGAACGGATTACCATAAAAACAGACAAAGTGGACTTCTCTTACACGCACCTCTGCAAACCCAAACCCCTTTCCTTTGTGCGACTTTCATTCGCCCCCCTCCTCCTCACTCTTTCTCCACTTTTTCTCTCTCGCATGTCGCCCTAGAAATGTCGGCATCAACTCCAAAAAGCGTTACGTTTCGAATCTATCCAGTTTTGCTTCTTTAGCTTTCAGCACCTTTTTTTTCTGATACAGAGGTTTTAGATAAAGAAAGCAGAGACAGAGACAGAGAGAGGAGCACGAAGAAGGTGGCTTCGATCGTAAGGGATCGTTTTTTGAATCTACATTAAGGAGGAAGTGTGTGTGTGTGTGTGAGAGAGAGAGAGAGAGAGAGAGAGAAGAGTAAGGCTCATGGGGTTTTGTTGTATGTTCCATTGTGGAAAGGGTCAGTAATTTGAAGCTAAAGAGACAGAAGGGAATTGCACTGGGCATAAATGGATTTTTCGTTGAGGTTTTGCTGCTTTAAGGGCTTGGATCGGTATGCTTATTTGTTACTTCGATTGATCAGAGCTAACATTAAATTTGTTCTGTTTTTAATTCAAGTGAAAACCTATTGTGATATGGGCAGAGCAATATGGCTGCCGAGAAAGTTGTTATTTTCTCCTTTCCTAATGGTCTCAAGTTATAAGCTTTCTGACTGTATAGAGTTTAATTGAGTTGCTTGTTCCATTTTTCGTTGACTGAAACAGTAAAAATTGAAGACGGAGGATTTCTGTTTTCTGCTAATTTTTATTGTTTAATTGTATAGGAAAGGAGAAAGGAAGAAGCAATCGAAATGGAGGATATTCTCTTTGAAGGAGTTGCACGCGGCTACGAACAATTTTAATTACGACAACAAGCTTGGAGAAGGTGGATTTGGCAGTGTTTACTGGGGTCAGCTATGGGATGGATCTCAAGTAATTAACAAAGTTTCTCTAATCATTCAGTCTTGATAATCAGTATTTTGTTGCTAAGTTTGTTATATTTTGACCTTCACTTTAGTTTATCAAGCAAAATAGTAGTTAAGAATATATTAGGCCATTGATGTAGCTGAAGGATAGATAATGTTGTAAATGTTTCTAACTGGGGTAGTCGGAAAAATCAGTAAGACTAGCGAGAGGTAGGTTCAGGTATAGTACTATGCTTCGTCTTGGTCCTCGATCCCGATATGGGAATACCAGTGAGGAAGGCAACACAATCATACAAGCCAAGGAAGGCATACCCAAAAAATACCTTCTATGAGGTTAGGCTTGAGACTACGATCTCCAGTCATTGGGAAGCTTATTGTGTGATTTGAAGAAAAAAATTTGTATTTGGGAAAAAAGAACAAATCTTCTTCTAACACTAACTTAAATCTCCAGAAATCTGGTTAACAGTGCCCAGAAATAGTAGTTAAATGCATATTGTTCTTTGGAGATTTGACAGCATGCTCCAAGCTCATTTTGTCAGTTGTTTCTGAGGTTAGAGATTAGTGTGGGATGGGCTAACAAAAAAAAATGAACTTTCTCCTTGCTCTTTTTTGCAATAAAAAAGAGGTCCCCTGGTGCTAACCCTATACTGTTATGTTTTTGCCTGCTATTCACATTGTGGGAAAGGTCAGTCCATCTGCTTACTACTATTTAGAAGTCTCTTCTCCAAACGAACTGTTCAACTTAACAACATTAAAACATAGGGGTTATCTCTGAGTAGCCAAGGTCCTGTGGTATGCCAAGTGATCCTGTATAGCTTCCTCATGCGTTGTTTTGTTGGTTAACAATCCTTAACGCAAAATGGTATCTTGCCTGTAGTCATAGAGGTTATTGCCTCTCTACCTGTAGAATATATATTTAGCAAATCCGATAAAGCTCATCTAAGGATTACTTGGCTGATGTCCTTGTAGTTTGACTCCAGCCTGCTTTTGTCCTCATGCTTTAGTTGTTGACCTCCTCTTTTCTGCCGTTGGAAGTTAAACCCTTGCCTGTCTGTAGTAAATGTCCTATTCCCACTAACCTTTTTCATTGTTTGACTGGATATCCACAGGCCCTTCTGCTGCCAACTCTGAATAACAATTTTTTAGTATGATCACTAGAATGAATTTTTAGTGCTGCTTTGGTGTTCATTTCTTTTGCAATTAATTTATCTAGCTATTGTGGTTTTTGGCACAGGCATTAATGTAGGAATGCTTAGCTTCCCCACTGATTACTAGTACCTTTTTCTTTGAAATATGGTTCACCCAGGGGGGTTTTCTTGGAATCGAAGTTTAAAAACCCTAATATAATTATTTTTTTTATGAAAGAATGTCGAATTGTTTTTGATTCCAGGTCATATGAGAGACATTTTACAAGCTCTAAATTGGTCACTTTTTGAATGAGCAGATGGAGCCTAAGATTGTTTCAAAACATTTAAATAACTTGATATTGCTCTTGTCAGTTGTCACAACTATTTCTCACTCAAAACTGACCTTTTGTATCTTACAGATACTACATTCCTTTCTGACATATATTTGCAGATAGCAGTAAAAAGGTTAAAGGTTTGGAGCAATAAAGCAGAGATGGAATTTGCTGTTGAGGTTGAGATACTTGCCAGAGTACGACACAAGAACTTGCTAAGTTTAAGAGGCTATTGTGCCGAAGGGCAAGAGCGTCTGATTGTATATGACTACATGCCTAATCTGAGCCTGCTCTCTCACCTTCATGGGCAGCACTCGTCTGAATGCCTTCTTGATTGGGACCGGCGGATGAATATTGCGATTGGGTCTGCCGAGGGTGTCGCGTAAGGAGTGACTCAATATTTCTTTTATCATTCTCTCTGTCTCACTTAATTAACCTTTTAATGATTTTTATCCAGTTATCTTCATCATCATGCGACCCCACACATAATTCACAGAGACATTAAAGCGAGCAATGTGTTGCTGGATTCAGATTTCCAAGCTCAAGTTGCTGATTTTGGATTTGCAAAACTCATACCCGATGGTGCAACACATGTAACCACCAAAGTCAAGGGTACTCTTGGCTACCTTGCGCCAGAATACGCAATGCTAGGGAAGGCATCAGAGAGCTGTGATGTCTACAGCTTTGGCATTCTTCTACTTGAGCTTGCTAGTGGCAAGAAACCCATTGAGAAGATCGGTGCAACACTGAAACGCAAAATTACAGATTGGGCTCTGCCTTTGGCATCTGAGAGGAAGTACAGTGACCTGGCTGACCCAAGGCTAAATGGGAAGTATGTGGAAGAAGAGTTGAAAAGAGTTGTCATCATTGCACTTGTCTGTGCTGATAGTCGACCGGAGAAGAGACCCAGCATGCTTGAGGTGGTTGAGCTACTGAAAGGAGACTTGAAAGAGAAGTTTTCTGCTCTGGAAAATGATGAATTGTTCAAGGGTTCTCAAACTGCACAATATGATGATGGGTTATCGGTTGCAGAAGATAGCTCAGATATTATCTCTGCGGAAAAAGAATCCAAACAAGAAATTGAAAAAGTTGAAGTCTAGCTGTAATTTCTAAATGGTAGCTAAATTTTCGGCTGTGAAGGGTGGTGGAATATAATTTAAGTTGCAGTGTTTTTGATCAATTGGCAAAAGTTGTAATGTTCAAAGCAATGGCCAGGTAATAGTTGCCTATCGAATTGAAAGGATGGTTTGTTTGTTATAAGATTTGTGAGTGCCTTTCTGAGTTTTTTTTTTGTTTTGTTTTTGCCCTTGTCTAAAACATAACATTAAAAGCTGATTTTATTGTATTGGATGGTTTCTGAATTTCTTGATTTAGCTAGTGCATAGGCCACAAAGGAGCTGTTTGATGATGTATTTACTATTATATAACCGTGTTAATCTACCACGTTGCCTTGAATATCCCTGAATAAGCACAGCCTTTACTGCCATGGGGGAAAGACAATGGCACATGACTAAGCTCAAACTCCAAAAGAAGCAAATCAAAGAGAAAAGAATGAAGAATGCAATCAACGGATAAAAACATTCTATTGTAGCGTAAAAGGATTGTACACGTTTGAGTTGTAGTTGAAATTTTACTGTTACTCTGAATGTTAAAGAGTGTGTGTAGTCTCAACAAACTTTCATAATTATGGAGACTCTAATTTAAATACTGAGCAAAAAAAAATTGAATTCTTATCCACCGGATCAATCTTTGGCAGGGAAATTGTCGAATTAACACCCATACCCAAAATGCAGAGAGACTTGCGAGGGCAGATCCGGGTTGATTGGTCCGGAAAGTCATGGAAGAGGCAGGCTAAGTGAAATAATATATTGATGCTGTTATAGAATCTTATGGAATCACGCACGACACACTTTTCATATCTTCTCCGTCTACAAGGTGAACAGCTTAGCTTACAGCACAGCGTGTTTGCCACCACACTAGCTGGCTGGTGCATTGGCCGAAACCCACAGCTCAACCCATTTACCACACATGCACCAGAATATAGCCGTTGACCCAATTTGAAGTCTGCTCAAGATGTCATCCTATAAACGCGAGTATACATGAAAGTACGTAAATAATTCGTACGAGCCCACAAACATTCCCCACTATAACGGTCACCGCTTTGGAAGCTCAACCACTGCCGACCGTCACTCCGTTTCACTTCCCTCCAACACCCCCCTCTACTCCCTTTCTATCTCTAGAAATTTTATCAGAACCGTAATCGCTAGGGTTTAAAGCGTGGTTTGTGAGAGGGAAATGGTGAAGATTATTCCAAGGATTGAGCTCGAAAATCGAGGTTGTAGGGCTTTGGTTCCGTTGTCGATAAGCGGTGGACTCTGTCTTCGGAATCTCTCGTACCAAAAGCTTCCTCAACTGCTACTAAAGCTTTCTGTTCTCAAATTGGATGGATCTTCCTTTGGTAGTTCCTTTGTGTATTGGATTTTTTTCGAAGTTAGAATGGGATCAATAATGGATTATGATTTTGATTGTGTAGGTGTTCATGTTGCAAGGAATGCTACTGTAGCAGAGCTTAAGCTAGCAATAGAAGAAGTTTTTAGCTTTTCCCCTAAGGAAGATCAAGTCAAGATTTCATGGTATGGATATAACAAGGCTCATAGCTAATTTTTTTTGGAGTTTTTGGTTCAAAAATGTAGAACAAGTCATTCAATTTATTTACTTGAATATATATTGAATATATTTGTTAATAGGAGGGAATTACAATGCATGACCAGTTGAGTTCATTTGACTTGCAATGTGCAATTTGATTTAGTTGCTGTTACTTAAGTTTGATAGATGATTTTGAGCACTCTCACAGATGTTGACGAAATTGAATGGCTTGATAAAGTTTATTTCCATGAAGCTACAAATTCATGACTAAAGGAAATGGGAGCCATCACAAGAAATGACCGTAGATTTAGTGTTTTAGGAAATGTCATCATTGGGATCGCCAGTTTTCTTTTGCAGTGGTTTCTGGGATTTTCATAATCACCTTGCACGCATGATACTGAAGGTGGACACAAATAATAGATAGACGAGAAAAGAACATGAATTTGCCTCACAATGCAAACATTCTGGCCCTTAAAATTGTTAAAAGTTACAATTTTCCCCAGATGATTGTCAGGCAACAAAGCTGTAATTTTAACTCCTTTGAATTTGATGGGTTAGGTCACATGTTTGGGGCCACTTCTCCTTGTGCTATGAAGGTCAGAAACTAGTGAATGATAAGGCTTACATTCAAAGTTTTGGGATCAAGGATGGAGATCAGGTTAGTCGTGCATTCTTGTGATACGTGATGAAGTTTGAAAAAGAAATCTTTGTTGTGCTTCAAATATAGAAATGATTGTTATATAAACAGAATATATATATATATATATATATACTAGTGATACCCCGTGACTGAAGTCACTATATACTAAGCTACTATGATACTATGCGTATATTAGAGTGTGTATACGGCTGGAGTGTGTATATAATAAGTGTTTGTGTATATATAATGAGTGTATGTTGGAGTGTGCGTTGTGGAGTGTTTGTGTTGGATTTATAGAATTTAGGTGAAGAAGTATGTGATGGGTGTGTGAAATTTTGGGGGGAAAATATACCCTCCATAAGTTCAAAAACCTAGCTATCTTATTATATAGATATAACTTTCTAGGGGCAGGTAGAGTGTTGCTTATATTGATATTTCATTGGGGGATTTTGTACTTGCTTACAATGTCTTTTACATTTCTATTTTTTCTATTCCTTTTTTCAATCTAAACTAGCACTCTATCCATGATTCCATCTATCAGCTTAGTTGGTGCTTGGAACTGGACTTTGTAGAGGATGAACTCAAGTTTTATGCTAAATGTGTTCCAAATCCAATGTGATGTCCTCAATTCATGCTGCCAAACCCTGGACAAGATTAGGGTCCAAATGAAAGATGAAGTAGATAGATACACAAGCGCACAATAATATATATACCGAAAATTACAACTTTTTAAGGTGTGAGTGACAATTATAAAAGGCATGATCATCCCAAATGTCATGTTCAATCATGAAAGATACAACTTTTAAAGGTCAAGTTACAACTTACAAAAGAGAAGTTATAACTCATTCAGGTAATTCATGATCGATAATGAATTACATCAGCCAGTAGTAATTTTTCCTTTAAAAATAGTAACATTTGGTATTGGACCAAAAAAAAATCAGTACTGTAGTGTAGAATTACCCATAATATATAGGATCTACCTCGAATCCTCCATCGATGGCTCTGGCTGAAATCTCAGCATGGAGAAGAAGCTTACAAGATGGCCACTCCTACCATATGACGACACCCTAATCAATCATTAAATCAAATGAATTTGACATTAAAGTCTCCAGAATTGGCCCTATATATCTAGGTCAATTTACAAGAGAATACCACTTCTGTAAAATGAAATTCAGTCTAGGATTTCCTGAAGGCCACCAAAATTTTTTGAGGTGCAAGGTTGAAGAGCTTAAGTGAGTTGATATAAGTGAACCATCACAATAGTTTTTCTATATCTGTTCTTTAAGTAAGATATCAGAATTGCTTTTCAAACCAAAATCCATCCCTGAACCTTTATTTCCCTGGGTTACAATCCTCTTTGTTGTGCACCTGTTGAATTTCTCCTCCATGGAAACACTGTTCCAATCACTTCCATTGAGTTTGCATTAGGGATTCATGGATGTGTTCTTATTTTCTATTTAGTTTGATCTGACATGCCACTGACAGCATTTAACCCATTTATCTTTCATGGTACATGCAGCTCCAATTTATTCGGCACATGTCAATTAACTATAGACCAGAGAAACAAAGATCCAAAATGCAGGGTATTGATTCCAGACAGTGCTTAATGTAAGCAATGCTGCATGCTCTATCTTTTTTATTTTTGCAGTAAATTGGTTCTCTCCCTGTGCATGCTCATTGTCTCATGGCTTGAAATTGGACTGGTTGTTCAGACACTCAATAATGGAGCTCAAAGATTCAATAGGAGTGGTGACTGTTTTTTTTTTTATCTTTCTATTTACCACTTTTGTGCAGAGATCTCTGTTGCAGCTCTGCGAGTTTTTAAGAGGCCAGGACAAATAGACAAAATATGAATTACCTCAATCTGCAAGTCATTTCATTTGCCATGAATCTAAGGACCGTAGGATGAATTATTCATTTTTCTGGCCTGAAAACAAAGATAGGGAAGGAATTTGTATTGTTGCAATGATCATGTCACGTTTTATTAGGACCGTAATTGAGAGGGGCTTTATCATCATGAGAATCAAAAAAAAAAATCAACATGAAGCATCTGCATATTTTGATCTTAGCTACAACTGGCTGTTTATGCATACGGGATTCGTTTTAGAATATTCTTGACCAAACCTAATAGCATCCTTGACAGGTTGTCATCTGGATCAAATGATGGTGAAGAGAGAGAACAAGCTCGCATCAATGTTCATGTAAGCCATACTGAAGATCACAACAACTTCAAGTACCATAATTGTGAAGAAGACGCGACAATTCCCATGCCAGAGTTTAAGTTGTCTCACTTTTTGAAAGGATGGCTTTCATACTCGAAAATATGGGGTGGTATGAGAAAGAGCGAAGGCAGGAACCGCCTTTCAAGATTTTCCCTTCATGGTGTGACAGGCAGACAAGGAGTCTAGGATGACTCTGATTTAGTAATAGTACCTAACAAAAATAGAATTTAGTGAGGGAACTTCTGATAAAGGGACGTCCAAGGTAGAGTTTGCTGGCAAATACACTTGCAGTATATTCTATGGAAGTTTGTCTTAAGATGCTCGCCTTGTTCTGCCTGACATTATTTCGTTGCTATTGTTACTAGTTCAGTACAAAATTTTGTCCAGTGAGTTTACTAATGGGACTGCTGATACAACATCGTGCAAGTTGCCGCCGTTGCACTATTCAACAGCTAATAGATTGTAGATTTGCAATGGCTTGTGGAAGAGGTAAGAAATGTGGTCCCTGTAGTTTCCACTTTTTATGCTAATTTGAAGATATTAGAGCCTTTTAGAGCACTCATCTAATCCTTCCCGACTTGTGCACTGTAGATTCTTTGATTCTACCATTTATCAAATGCTTTTCATCATTGCATTAAAGGGTGAGAGGTTGACATAGCGGTAAGATTGTCCGTTATAAACTAATCATACATGTATGAAAATAATTTTTTTGCATGGCGGAGTAATGTTGTATATTTCTCGTCCTTTCTTTCTTGAGATTTGCAAAAAGCTCAAAACATCTTCAAGCTCGTGTGTAGTAGTAACACTTTTCAAACAAACAAGTTGCAGGTAAAACTTTAGTGGATGAGCTTACATGAATTTAAGTGGATGGAAATTTTTTCAGAGATGATTTAAATGCGCAGTTTTTAACTATAACAATGCAAATGATCTAACATCAAGTCGATTATTAAAATATATGAACTTGACTTTTTTTATATATAAAAAAAATATTGTGGTCAGCACTGCCTCTTTAACTTTGGTCCAAATTTGAGTTGTATACTTTTTACCCTTTATTTACCCAAAAAAAAAAAGTTTTACCCTTTACTTGTAACTAGTGCAACAAATAAACGGCTGATTAATAATTATTGAAAATATATAATATTTAATTAATTATTTTTTTTAAAAAAATTGACAAAGTGACAAGGAATATAATTCTTGGAAATGTATAATATTTATGTATATTACTTAATATTGTCAAGTAATGTGTTAAATTCGTAAAAAATTTTGGAGAATTGACAATTTATCGGACATATATGATTTATGAGGAGGGAAAAAAAATAGGACAAAGAACATATCGCACCAGGAGACAAAGGGGCCAGGGTAATATCGTGACGGCATAGCCAGAGTCTGACAGACTAAAATCAATCTCTCGTTGGGAGGAGTGGACGCGACAAACAGTTACTCTACTTCTTCTCTACTCTTCTTTGGGCTGCCTCACAGCTTCTCTCATACTTCTCCATGGGAATAATCAATCTCAATCGCTGAGTAAGCCACCCAAACTCCAGTATTTCCGAGGTAACAACCTTTTTCTTCTTCTTCTTCTTCTTCTTCTTTCTACCCTTTTTGGCCGCTTCTTCCTTGAAAAATAACTGAATTGTTTAGTGTTTCATTCACTTCGCAGGAGCGCAGGAATTTTGAGATTAAAGCTGCTCTATCGTCTTGAATTTGCTGACTTTTCTCTCAATTTCCCTCCACAATTCTGAACTCCGCAGTTAAGGCTGAATTGTTTAGGGTTTCATTCAATTCGCAGGAGCGCAGGAATTTTTAGATTAAGACTGCCGTATCGTCTTGAATTTGCTGACTTTTCTGTCAATCTCCCTCGACAATTCTCACTATACAAGTGAATTCCTGCGTTCTTTAGGTAAATCTGCGTACTTTTTCTATCAAGGTGATTTTTTTTTTTTTTTTTTGCTGAGAAAACGCTAGAAAATGTCATGAATTTGAACTTTGATCACTCTGAGAGTGTAGGTTTGACTCTCTTTCTCTCTTGGATACCTACGGTTTTTAGATCATTTGATCTTTTTGCTGCGTTTTCTGCGTCACCAAATGATTGTTAACGTCGGATTGATTGGTCTGCGTAACTCGCCTAGGTGGTAAGCCGGGTTAGCCGTGTGAATATTGTTGGCTTGGATAGGCTGTACGACGATTGCTTTAGCTTGAAGTGTTGGAATTATATATGATAGAGAAAGGCACAACAAAATTATTAGATACTAACTGAAGCAGAGTCTAACGGAATGGATTCTCACAGCCTTCCATGCATAATAGTATTGCCCAATTTGCTAAAAATGCTCTGGATTTGATTTCTTTCCATTTTTGGGGACCTCAAAAATTGTCATAAAGTGTCCAGCAATTTTTATACTTGGTTCCAGGAGTGTCTTCACTCAGTGGAGGTACCAGTGTTTGTTACTTGTAAGCATGTAGTTATGCTTGCAACGTATGCCGCATCATAATGGGCAACATATCAAAGGGTTTATGTCAAGCCTCTTTTGTGTAACGTGTGTTGTCATGTAATTACTGTCATACTCATGCAGTCTTGTATCCTGCAATAACTTTGATGTGTATTTTTTCCTAACAAGTTTTTGTTTTTGAGGAACATGGAGGCGCTAATTGGTTGAAATTTGGTTCTGGATAGTTGTAGTTGTAGAATCATGACTGCTGTGTTATATGACAGCGCTATTCCTGTTGGTATGAGCCCAATGATTTTTCTTTGTACACATTCTTACTAATACATAATCAAATTAGAGTTATTAAAATCTCTATAACTTCTAGAAATCTTTCGTATTGAAGTTGATCATCAATTTCATGCAATTACTTTGTGCTATACCCTTTCAGAACAAGAAATGGCCGAACAGATTGGAGCAGCCCCACCAGTAGTTTCTTTTGATTATGAACTATATGAAGGAGACCCTGATCATCTTATAACTGTTGTTGCTACGCCGACCCTGGCTCGCCCATGGATTGATCCTGCATCATTGAAACTTAAGCATAGGATTGGTCGTGGATCCTTCGGTGATGTTTGGTTAGCAGCACATCATCAATCAGGTGATGATTTTCATCAGAGTCTTGAAGTGGCTGTTAAGATGTTACCTCCCATAAAAGAGGATCAGATTGAAAAAATTTTGGGAAAATTTGAGGAGTTATTTGTGGAGATCAAACAATTCCAAGGTGTTTGTTGGTTGCATGGTATCACAATTATGTCTGGAAAGGTGACTATTGAAATTGAATTTTCGAGTTTTGGGGGCCTATTTATGTTTTTATCTCGGTCTATTTAACTCACTCTGGATTTCTTGACAGATCTGCATAGCTACCAAATTCTATGAGGGATCATTAGGTGATCGAATGGCTAGACTGAAAGGAGGAAAGCTTTCATTACCTGATGTTTTGAGGTGATGTATTTTGTGCCAATTCTCAGAAGCTTAAAGGGTGTCATGATGGAGCAGGACATGTTTTGATGGAATGCTAATGTTTACAGGTATGGAATTGAGTTGGCTAAAGGAATTCGAGAGTTGCATTCAATAGGAGCCCTGGTGCTGAATCTTAAGCCAACTAATTTCCTCCTTAATGATCATGACCAAGTGATCCTGGGAGATTTTGGGATTCCATATCTACTTCTGGGGACACCACTGCGTGATTCAGATATGGCTTTTAGGCTTGGGACCCCAAACTACATGGCTCCAGAACAATGGGAACCTGAAGTAAGAGGCCCAATAACCTTTGAGACTGATACTTGGGGTTTTGGGTGTAGCATTGTGGAGATGCTGACTGGTGCCCAGCCTTGGTTTGGGAAATCAGTTGAGGAAATATATCAATGTGTCGTGATAAACCAAGAAAAACCACAGCTTCCAAGTGGCCTGCCGCCTGCAGTTCAGAATGTTATCAATGGCTGTTTTGAGTATGATCTTCGGAATCGTCCTTTACCAGCAGATATTCTCCATGCATTTGAAAGGTCTGTTTTCATAAGTCTTTTTGGCTAATTGCTTTGAGGAACTAAGAAATCTCTTAAGACCCCTTTGGAACTGTTATCTTCTTTTAACCTCACAAACCCCTTTTCATCTGTTACCTTATCATCACTTAGAGTTCTGACTAAATGAAAACTGCGATTGGACTACTGCATTTCCATGGGTGACAGTCATGTCTAATTTTTCAGTCATTCGATGCTACAAGCTACTTTCTTGAAGGGAATGAAAAGTAGATAGCAAAGGATTGAAGCTCAGATCTTAACTTATTGTGGTTGCCTGTGCAGATTAATGTTCACAATTCATTTCCCGGGCCTTGTACATAAAGCAGAACGGTAGACCAAAATTCACATGGCTGACCTTAATAGTTATTATGCTGAGACTCTATTGAGTTGACCATCTCTGCCTTGGGTCATGTTCACAATATATGTGTGCATGTGTATCAAGTCCACATTTACACAAATAATGAACAGTGAAGTTGAAAAAGCCTAAATGGATACAAATGCTATTGCACCAAAAGTAGCCATGTAATTAAATTCGAAATAAAACACACCAAAGACTTTATTTAGTGAATCTTTGGAAGCATTAAAGTTTGATTACTGTGGAACTATTATTTCAAACATTACTCTTGTAAACCAGTGATGTCTTGATTTTTCTATTTTTGCTGTTTTTCTATTAAATGATTATTTGGAAAAAAAAAAACTTAAATAGTGTTTTTTTTAATTTTTTTTCTTATCTTGAGATACGTGCTTTTGTTGATGTCACTTGTAAGATTATAGGATCACAATTTGTTCCGATTTTCCTGGGATATGTGAATTTGTTGATCTTACTTGTAAGATTATAGGGAAACGATTTGTTCCAATTAAACCAGTAGCATGCTCAGGCATGAGGTCTGAATAGTGGAAATATTGAAATAGCGTTTGAAGTGTTCAAGTTCTCTCTGGAGAGGCAATTCCAGAATTTGAGCAGTCAATTAAATGTGGTTAATCTTGTAACCCAATGAAACCAAATCACTTATTCACTTTGATTTTGGAATTCACATGTCTGTTTATGTAGTTTAAGTAGACCAACCATAGGGTAACTTCCATATTTGTAATATATAATTGTTCATCCATTTCCATATTTGATATATTTTTTTTTCTTTTCTTTTTTTCCTTTTTTTAATGAGGATCAACAGTGGTTCTCCACCTCTCCCCTTGGGTGACTCGAACCCACGACCTGACGGTTGTAGGGGAAGCGTCTTACCACATAAGCTGCGCTTCATTGTCCATATTTGATATATTATGCTGGCCGTATAGCTATGAATTGTGTGTGATAACGTTAAATTAGCAGACGGGTGAATTGAGTTGGCCCTGAGACTTTCCAGTACAATTGTTATGTGCCATATAGAGCCCCCATCATCATCTCTGGATTCAGGAAATAAGAATTTAAAAAAGCAAAGAAGTAAAGATAGAAAAATTTTAATGAACTTTTCATTTGTACGTACTTGATATCTATGTGACACAGAGAGAGAGAGAGAGAGAGGATCGTTCCAAATCACTTTTCGATACCTGTGTACGTGTGTACTTTATATTTTTGTTTTGCTTGAAAAGATTTACTTATTTGAATAATTTGCACCTGAACTTGCAGCTCAAAAAATGCTGTTTGTAATGATGGAGAATGGATTGGTCTAGGGAGCAGAATATTGATAGACAAATCGAACAGCGGTGGCTATTCCACCTGGTTTCTCTCAAAGGACCATCTCCAAGTGGATGATACAGTTCGGTCAAGGAAGGCCCTAAACTCTTGCAGACCAGAAACCATGGTTGTGACAGAAGGAACTGTGGTTGGGTTGGAGAAGGATACTGATCGAATTGGATTTGTTCTGGTGCAAATCCATGAAATGCACAATCCTCTAAGTGTTAACATTTCGAGTCTAGAGAGGGTCACATGTGGGTTGGCAGCTGGTGATTGGGTGCGCTTAATGGAGAACAGCAAGAAGCACTCGTCTGTTGGTATTCTACACTCCATACAACGCGATGGAAGAGTTGCTGTTGGTTTTTTAGGGCTAGAGACTCTCTGGAAAGGGCATTCTTCTGACCTCCAAATGGCCGAGCCATATTATGTTGGTCAATTTGTGAGGTTGAAGGAACATGTCTTCACTCCCCGGTTCGAGTGGCCTTGTAAAAGAGGTGGGGCATGGGCCACTGGGAGGATTTCTCAAATACTCCCAAATGGATGCCTTGTTGTGAGATTCCCAGGGAGGTTTGTGTTTGGAGATGTATCCAATAGCTTCTTGGCAGATCCAGCTGAAGTGCAGTGTGTATCTTTCGACACTTGTCCTGGGGTGGTGGAAAAGTACCAACACATTGAGGATTTTCATTGGGCTGTGCGGCCATTAGTAATTACATTCAGCTTATTTACAGCATTAAAGCTTGGTCTCTTTGTTAGGAAAAGTGTGGGAGCAAGACTTAAGAAGGGCCGCAGAAATCCTCGGGTGCATGTTGATGGTCATGCTCAAGATGGTGGCAATTCATCAGCATGGCTTCCATCACCTGTTGCTAATATCCTCTTCGGAGAAGGTGCTCCCACTACTGCTGCTGCTGCTAGGTAATCGACTAAACCCACAAGAAGACCAACATACATAGTAATGCTGAGGATCCACAACTACTATGAAATGACTCCTTAATTCTGTAATGCTGAAAATGATGAACTTCCTATGACAAATATGTAGGTAAATACTACAGGTTTTTATAAGGATGCGTGATTATATTTACATGCTCTTTCTGAAAGTGAGTATTTACTTGTTTAGTTTTACCTCCCTCTAGAGAAAATCCATTTCCTCAAGGAATTGCCTTTTGGCTCTCAGAACAGGGGTTGCGGGTCTCCACTTCCATGTCATAATCAGAAGAAAATTGAACAACATGCCAGTCACATACTGTTTTGCAATTTCCTTCTCCTGTTTATCTTTTCCTGGTTTCTCAAATTTTTTGAATCGGGAAGCATGCTACGTCTTTTGAACTTTTGGCTACAATGTAAATTTCGGGTGCATGTAATCATCCGTAAAATCACTTATTATAACTAAACTTATGGGAATTTAAACTTGAGACATGCAAGTTTTGTCTCAGAGCTACTCCAAGAGAGGTGGCATAGGGGGTAGCATACCCTATATGTCATCCCAAATTCAAAAATATTCACTCCAAAGGGGATGACATATGAAGTTGAAAAATGGCATCAAGGGGGTTGGGGTGACACTTATGGCAACTCTGGAGAGAGAAAGTGGGAGGTTGCAAATGAGTTGGTGAATGTAGATCCGTTAAATTTTTATAGATTCAAAGATTCATATAGATTGATGAATAAAAATATGAAAATAGCACCTCATTTTGACACTTGTTATTAGAGTAAATTTATAATTCATGAGTGTCAAAACATTATTCAAAGTTATAAAATGACATTTGAGACTCAAAAAAAACAACTTCTCTTGCCCTCATTCTTTTATCTTTTTCTTCATTCGTTTTTGTTTTTGAATTTAATAAAGGAGAAGTTTCTTACAAGACGTCATTCATTTGTACAGATAACCAATGTCAATCTCTTTCTATATGGGGACAGTTTCCCATTCTTGAGTTTAGATAATACGTGGAAGAACATATTTCAATGTCTTGCACGAATCATTTAAACCCATCTTAGACCATATCCCATTCTTCCTAGTCAAGGAACCTTTATGTTGCTGCTGAGAATTTTTTTCAAGTGGATATGATATCCCCCACTTTTAATCTCAAAATTCCTTTCTTCTCGCCTGAAAGAAAAAAATGGTATCATTACATGTGTAAAATTATATTATATCTATATAATAAAGTATAAATAATTTAAATTTTAAAAGATAAATAAAATAATTTTTATTTTTCGTGATTGAGATCTCTTTAAATTTTATTTTAAAATTAATCTGACGGTTAATATTAATATCTCAAATTTAATATGAAAAATAAATTATTAAGGGTGTATTTGAAATAACTTTTAAAACTTATAACTTTTCATAAATCTTTTAAAAAAAATATTATTTGAAACTGCACCACCACCAACCCATCACCGTCACCCCTCACCACTACCACTACCACTACCACTACCACTACCACTACCACCGTCACCCCATCACCACAATTATCCTCTATCGCCATCATCACCACTATCGCCCCACCACCACTATCCACCATTACACCACTACCACTGTCGCCACTCATCACTATCATCGCTGCTGCCACCCTACCATCTCCACCACCATCTCTATCGCCCCACCACCATCGATGCCATCCCACCTCTTTCACAACAATCATCACCACCGTCCCACAACAACCACCGCTGTCGCCACCACCATTGTCGCCACCCCACCACTACCACCATTATTGTCACCTTACCACCACCGTCACTATTCCATCATCACCCCTACCACTATCACCCCCCCACCAACACTATTGTCGCAACCACAACCACTACCACCACCCTCATCGCCCACCACCACCATCCTCAACATTATCGCCATCTTACCATCACCACTTCTATTGCCCCACTACCACCATCAACACCACCACTGTTGTCATTTCACCACCACCTCATCCACAACAACTACCACCACAGCCCCACTACAACCACCGTCGTCGTCATCCCACCACCATCCCCATTGCCACCAACTCCACCACCACCGCCTTACCACTATTGCCACTATCCCACCATCACCACCACCACCATTCGCCCTCACTACAATCGGTGTTTAAATACTTTTATCTTTCCTCTGTCTTTGTAATTTGATTTTGGGTGTGAATACAAATATGTTTATTATTGACTATTTTCTTATTACTCTGTGCCTTCAAGTAAGAGAAATAACTATTTATTTATAATCAATAACTATGAATCAACCAAATCAACAAAAAATATATATATACAATTCTAAATCAATTTTAATATACCAACTAATTAAAAAATAACAAATAGAATTCCTAAACTTCACTATTCTAAAATGATAGTTATTAGATAAGATGATTATTAGTAGTTATTAAAATAACATAGCTTACTTAGTTCACTTGATATTTTATTATTAATTAATGACACCATGTGTATGCGTACCTATATTTATCAAAAAATAAATAAAATTTATTTATGGCAATCTCACGTTACACTTTTAATTTTAATTTTGGGTTAATTGTGTTTGACGAGTCCAAATATAACTGGGTCCATGTCCAATAAATCAAACAAGCCCAAGTCACCTAAAAGGCAACCCATACGCAGTTCACCAATTCAACTCAGTCCAAGATCCGAAGAGTTCAGGAAGATAAGAATACGTGGGAGAGATATTATTGAGATACACACTCAAGAAGATCAATCCTACATTAATTATACATACCTTTTGTAACTATTCTCCCTGAATAAGTAATGTCCTCTCCCTCACGTCACCACCTCACCTCACCGCCTCAACATACCTATAAATTGTACGTCCTCTCTACATAAGAGAGGACATCTTGAGATTTCTCAACACACCCCTCTACATCTACACACATAGCTTCTCTCTTCTAGCTATTGTAACTCTCACAGAGCATACTGTCCAAGAGCTCTTTCCTTGTTGCTTTATTCATCAAAAAAACCTCTGGCCACTGCTGTAGTTTTTTGAGAGTAAAGTAAGTCATTTGGACCGTACCACTATATATCTGTGTGCTTGCTCATATTTACTGTTTCACCATTGATTCCTTTATTTATTGTTCATTAATTACATCTTTTTACATACTCGACTGTTGGTCTTACACGAGACCAATTTGTACATCATCAATACTAGAGGTTTTCCAAAATATGAAGTTTATTTTATTTACATAATTTTAGTCCATGTAATATTGAATATATTTTTATCTGGCCTCTCAAGTAAACATCGTTCAGGTTATTAACGATTTTTATTATAAACTTATCATATAATACTTAAATATAAGTAAAAAAATAATTTGAATAACTCTTGACCTAATTTTTACTCTAATTTTGGTCAAAGAGCTACCCAAATTATACAATTTTGATAATGAACTATTCAAATTTTGATCAAAATCTATATAATAAAACATATAACAACTTGAATTTTTATTCTCTACATATTTTTTCCTCTAAAAGCATCACATTACTCATCTCTATCACATGTTCAATAATTTAGGCCCCGTTTGGTAACCACTAGTTTTAATTTTTTTTTTTTTTGTTTTTGTTTTCATTTTTTGACCCAAAAAAAAAACAAAATATGTTTAATGAATGTTTTCGTTTTTTTTACAGCTCTATTTTGAAAACAATGACAAAATATGAAAACATTTGAAATGTCATTTTTGAAAACATCCAAAAAAAAAATGGACGCGTGAGGACTTAATGAGGTCTGGGATTCGATCCTTCTTAGCAACAAAAGTGAATTTTTTTGCTTGACTATAAAAGGTCACCCCTCTCTCTCCCCCTTTCACCCCTCCCTGTCGCCTCTCTCTCTCTCTCGATGGCGAAGACGAAGCCGAAATCCAAACGGACCTTAAAGATCCAGACAAGCCACAAAAGAACATCTCTCTCTCTCTACCTTCTCTATTTTTTGTAGTTGTGATGGATTTTGGGGAGTGGGGTTGGTTGGGCGGTGGTGGGTTT
>CM042192.1:3187252-3244212 GCA_023539305.1 Ilex asprella
GGTGGTGGTTGTTGGTTGCTGGTGGTGGCTGGGTATTGGAAATGGGTTGGCTGTTGGTGGTGGTGGATGTTGAATTTTTGGTATAATACCAAACAAGTTTTTTTATTTTTATTTTTATAATTTTTTAAACATAAATGACTACCAAACATGTTTTATATTTTTAATTTTTATCACAAAAAAATAAAATTTTGTTCTGGTTTTTTCTTAAAAAAAAACATAAAAACGAAAACGTTACCAAACGCACCCTTAATATTTGATTAATTTGTATTTTAACATAAGTTTTTATTTATATACGATAGTATACACATGTTAAATTTTGGTTAAAAACTATCTAAATTATTTTTTATCCATATTTAGTCATCAGATGATAAGTTTATGATAAAAAATTATTAGTAATTTAGATATTTTCTGTTTAAGGAATCAAATAAAAATATATTTAATATTTTAAGAATAAAAATAATACAATTAAAACATTAGAGACAAAAATAAAATAATCTCCATATTTTGAAAAACTCCGGGGCAATTAACCCATTTATTTTTACTTGCCCCCAATTCAGGACGTTTCACACAAGTGCTTACTGGCGCGTGATGATACTAACTTTGTCCACAATTCAGGTCGTCGTCATCCACATCACCGCTACTATATAAAGGAAAGGAAACGCCACCGCTTCTGTCCAAACTCCAAAGCAAAAAGATAGAAAAAGTATCACCGAAGAAAAACTGCGAATCTCTCTCTGTAGTTTTCTTGCACTAAATGCAAAGCCCAAACCCTAATTTTTGAATCTACGATCAATAATCTCTCCCTCTCTCATGTTTGTACGTATAAATTAACGCGCAATTGTAGATAAGGAGGGTTGAATCGATCTGAGTAGAGGGTATTGGGGACGAGAGATTAAGCAACAAAGAGCAGACAGAGATTGAACAATGTCTGCAATAGTTTGCGGTAAGAGATCTTTCTTCGAAGACCTTCCGTCATCGCCTACGTCTGCATCGCCTCCTGTTTCTAAGAAGCTTCGTTGTTCTTCTTCTTCGACCTCTCCTGTTCGGTTCTCGCCTTTCTCTCATTCGCCGCCGTCTCTTATCGATCAGCTCAGGGCTGTCTTTCCTGAAATGGACGAGCAGGTTCCCTTTTCTCTCTCTCAATCTCTTTCTCGGTTTATGTCTTTCTTTACGTTGTTGGTTTTGGATTTATTTTTAATAGCATAATTAGCTGAATGGTTTAGTGTTCCTGGTTATAATACTCGATTAGATCTGACCGGTTGATTATTATTTCCTTTTATCTCTCAATGTTATTTGGTGCTGAAAGGAAATGAATCTTATGGTGACTAGCTTTAATTATTTTGTTTGGTGATGGTAAATAGATTGGGTCTTAATTCTATAACAACTCTATAGTAGTAAGAAATTGTGAATCCTTTTGTGAAGGGTTTTATTGTTACTTTTGTTTAGAGAATGAGTTCAAATAATGATAACGTGTAAGAATACGATGTTGATTACCAATTTTTTTCTTCAATGTACGATGATAATGAAACTATTTGCAAAAGACCTGGAATACCAAGATTAGCCCCTTCAAATATATGAAATCATGTCTTGTTGGATAGTCCTCTGTCGCCAAGGCCTCCGCCTAGATGTTGTTGTTAAATGTGGCAGCGATGATGGGCAAAAGTGTGCTGAATCTTTATGTGGCTCGTCTACTTTCATAAGACATTTACAAGTAGATTGTTTGCCGAATCAATTTGAAATGACAGCGTGGTTTGGGAAAGACTGGTTTGCTTTGTTATTTCAGTTTATTATATTCAGTATTCTCGTAATTTTACAGATCATCTGTTTCATGGCATATTCCTTCTCATCCTAAAATCTGAAAATGGTTTTTTTTTTCCAGCTAATTGTAATTTAATTTGCCTCTTAGCTCTGGGGAGTTTTTTTTCAAAGTTATTACCTGCCTAATTAGGAAGATGTTTTTCTTAACCAATTGTTGGGACTACTATTCATTGATGCTTCTCGTATTATCTTTCAGCTTCTCGAGAGAGCGCTAGAAGAATGTGGCAATGATCTAGACTCTACTATCAGGAGCCTGCATGAGCTTTGCCTTGGACAAACTGTGGGTTCTTTGCAAACAAATAAAGTTATGGACAAAGGTATGTGTTTAAGTTGCACGTAAGAACACAGTAGAGTTTGAACTGACAGTTTGTAGTTCATCATTGTCTTGCATAGTTTTTCATTGCAATTTCATTAGTGCAAAGGTGGAATAAATTGTAGAGTCAGGGTATGATAAGTACTTTAAGATTTGGCTTCATTTATAACAGTAGTGTCTGGAAGTTTTCTATACTGCTGATTTGTAAATAAATTCTAAATTCCTCATTGATTAGGATGCCTGGATCATATAAAGTTGGATTCATGAATATATCTTCAAAAACCTTTCAGAATTGTTTCATTAACTGCATCTGGAGGCTTGTTCAATTCTTGGTAGCAGCTTGATCACCTTTTTCCAACATTGAGTTGGTTTGGGATCATCAATGTGAAAACCCACCATCTATTTAAAATAAGCTATCATTTTGATTTGACTTTCGCTCTAATGACATGCCTAAATCAGTAATCACATTGTTAGCATCTCTTGTTTTAAATCTGATACTACAATTTTATAGCTTAAACACTAAGCTGAATATACTTTCATCAATTGTTGGTGTCTCAGAGGCAAGAATCTTACCTCTGTATGAAAATTGGCAGGTACAGCTGCCACTGATGAAGACAAGGCTTCTTCAAGGGATCCTTCGGCCCAGAACAACTGTCCTCTGGATGGTGTGGAATGGGTGGAATTGTTTGTCAGGGAAATGATGACTGCTACTAGCCTAGATGATGCTAGATTCCGCGCAACAAGATTGCTGGAGAGTTTAGAGAAATCCATCAGTGTACATGGTGGTTCTGAGGCAGCACAAAGTTTTCATAAGGTTGGCATTATTTATTAATGCACGTGTCTCTTTTTCATGTATGCTATCTATATTACCTTTGTAGTCTGGTAGGGATGTCTCAATTGTATGCCTGGAAAAATCACCTTTAGTGTCCGGCTATGAAACTAGGGATGGCACAGGGTGATGGTGTTCACTTAGTAATCTATGACCACCCTTTGTCCAGTTTGATATTGTTCTACTATTGATGTGGCTTATACATCTATCCGGGAATCTGGCGTGGGAAAAACATAAAACTTGGGAACCATTCTAGACATCTTGATCTGGCTCCTTGCATGGGAAAGGTATGATGAAAAAACATCGTGCTTAGGCATACTAGTGGTGAAGAAAGGGAAGCAAGCAGGGGGTGCCTGCTGTGCTGAGGATTATATTTGAATTCATAAGCTGGTATATCCTACTTTCAAGTAAAATATATTTTTCTTCTGGTTCTGCCAGTTTATATAGTTATGCTTATGTCACCAGGAAAATATGGTGCTCAAGGAGCAAATTGAAGTGCTTCTCCGGGAGAATAGCATCCTCAAACGTGCCGTGGCTATTCAGCATGAACGTCAGAAGGAGTATGATGATAGGAACCAAGAGGTGCAGAATTTGAAGCAGTTGGTGTCTCAATACCAGGAGCAGTTGAGAGCTCTTGAGGTCAGATCATTTCAGTTCCTTTAGTGTTTTTTGGAAGAATCATGTCAAATGCTTTTATGTCATGTTAAAAAGAAATCCTAGATCCACTGGTGCCTAAAAAAATAAGGAGAAACTTAAAAGAGATGCCTAGCTTCTTGTTCTTGAAAAACAAGAGGGCATGGCAGAAATAAGTTCCCACCACCCACCACCCGCCACCCTTACCAAGAAAAGAAAAGGGAAAATAATTTTAAGCAAAATGTGTTAATTGCATTTTGCAACCCTGATCTACAATGACGTAATTTTCAGTCACATAATTGGCCAAATTCTAAAGGAGTTTGAAAAGAAAACTTACCATCTTTATATTTCCATCAAAAATATTTCCCTGATTTCAATTTCATGGTTGCAGGTGAATAACTATGCTTTGATGATGCATTTGCGGGAAGCTCAACAGAATAACTCCATTCCTGGACGATTCCATCCAGATGTCTTCTAATAAAGATAAGAAACTTGGGAAAATTACTTAGCAAAGCAAGCTACATTATTAGCTCACACATAGGGTGTCAAGCTAAAGGTTGTATTGTTGTAAGAGCTAGATTTGCAAGACAATGTATGTATGTTGGGTTGGGGCTGTTTTTGTCAATGGCCTTCCCAGTTCAGACTGCAGATGTGTCTACTAAGTTGATAAAGCCTCGATCAATACCAGGATTAATGTGAAAAATGGAAGTCTACAATATTTGTTTGGTTAGCTGTGAAGTTTTTGTTGTGTTTTCTTTTGTTTTCATGGACATCTGTGGGTTACTTCAGATCAGGTCTTAATTGTTCCTTTTTGAACGATAATGTTTGTGGGAGTTTTTCTTTTAGTGTGTCCAGGTAGATTTTTGCCACGTCGTCTGTGGAGGAGGTAATGCAATGCGTGGCCTATTATGTTAGATGGAAACATGGACTCGGTATGCTCGGTAATGAACCTTTCTGTGGTGTGGTGTAGTGCTACTTAACCCAGATCAAACTACCCCTTTGTGGTCATGGCTTATGTGAGATATATCTGATTTTTAGTAGGCAACATTCAAGTAAGAGGATGTCCTCTTGATGCCACCACATCTGAAACAGGAGCTTGAAGCATATGTTGATCATTTGCTGGTAAAAGATTAGCAAATCTGGTAATGCCCAGTGATGGAAGGGCTGTTGTTCTGAACTCGGCGACAGGGCTGCAACTGCAAGCAAAACCTCTGAAGTTGGAGCTTCATTGCAACCTGCTAGTAATTCCTCTGCAATAGCTTTACTGAGCTTCTAGGGACAAGCTTGGGGAGAGTTACTCAGCAGTACTAGAAGCAACCATTTTAATTGCAACAATCTTATTCTTGATACACCAAACAGTGTTTTATCCATACTCGTAGTCTTACTTCCAAACTAGTCGAAAGCCATGCCGCTTTTTATTTGTAGTTATTGAGATATAAAAAATAGTTTATATTAAATTTATAAAATGATATATTTGTGGAAGTCAAACGAGTACACATCTATATAATAAAATACTTAGGAAGTTGAATTTTATTTTTTATATATTTTTTTCCTAAAATCATTACATCACTAATTTTTATCACATATTAAATTATTTAATATTTGATTAATTTATAGTTTAACATAATTTTTATTTTAGATATTATTCGTACACGATAGTATACATATGTTGATAAAATTTTATCAAATTACATAATTAAAAAAAAAATTGTCAATGTTTTTAAGAAAATAATGGATAAAAATAAATTTTGAATGATGTAATAAAAAAATGAAAGAAATAAAAATTATTATTTAATATAGTTCAGTGACAGTCTCTTATTAGGTTAAAGTATTTTCATTTTATTAGAGATTATAATAGAAAGTGACTACTTGGAGATCATCAAGCACAGTTCAACTGAGGATGTTTTTCATAAAAGACATTATGCTAAGTTATATAATTTTAGTTTTTCACACAAGTCATGAGCATGTAACAACAAGGCTGTTTATTGGGTTGTAGCTTTCCATTGAGTTGGATCAACTGTCCTGCATCTGAGCTAAAGGATTACTCATTGACTGATTGTATTTTGGATTTTCCTATTTAAATGAAAGAATTTACGTTTCATGAAAAAAAAAAAGATATCAATAATAATTTTCTCATATAAATTTGATCTTGGCCTAGAAAATTTGATTATTATTTTTTTGGGTCAAAAATAGATATGTAAATAAGTAATTTTATATATTTGTTTGAGAGTATTATTCATCAGAATCACACAATTATCTATAGAAAATTCGATTGCACTTGCGTCAGGCCTAAAACAAAGATCCAATCGTGTATTCTAAGTGCTAAAAAATATGTTAAACCTCAATGAGCTTCCATAGAAATTCGAATTCAAACATTAAAACAAAAAAATTATATTTTTATCCGTTGCTTGTTAGGAGAAAATATAATTTTGACTCTTTGACAACTTTATTTTCTTGAATTTTTTAACAATGCGGACCATATATATATATATATATATGTACACATGCCATGCGACTCCGAACACCACATCTTTTGGTTCCCACACCTTGTCATCCATAAAACCACTCTCATTCTCTCTCTAAACGAACAACCAGCACGGGTAAATGCTCATGGGAACGAACCAAATCAAACACTTCTTCTTCTTCTTGTTCTTCTCTTAGGACAATCAACAAACACTTTCACAGCCCCACCGAAAACTGCAATGACAACCACAACTCTCTCTCTCCTCTCTTCTTCTCTCAGTTTCACTCCCGAGCGCCCTCAATGTATCTTCCCATCGAGCACCTCAACGTCTTCTTCTTCATCGTCTTCTTTCTTCGCCGGTGGGACCCATCTTTGGGCCCACACGAAATTCATCTCTATTTCTTCACCTTCGTCTCAGTTCAACAAAAAGATATCTGCGAAACGGTTTGGAAGATTGGTGGTTGCTGCAGCAGCAGATTATTACTCTACTCTCGGAGTAAACAAATCGGCCAGTGTTAAGGAAATCAAGGCGGCTTATCGAAGGTTAGCTCGACAGGTACTAAACCCAATTAGGGTTTGCTGTTATTTTCTCCTTAGACTATGCATTGTTGTGATTCTATAGGATTATATGTGATCATTTGTTGAAATTTCTTATGGGTAATTGACAAATCCTAATGTGATGTTAGCAGAAATGTGGAAATTTTCTTTTGAAATCTTTAATGGGTGTTTGAGAATTGTGATTTTTGGGATAATTTGAAGTCGGTTCATGTTGAAACCTTAAATGGGTGGTCATACACCCACACATTACGATGTGATACTCATTGCCAAAAAAAAAAAAAGGACTTCATAAGTGTTAGGTGAAATTTTCAGTCGTAGGATCATGCTCATAAGAACAATGGGATTTTTGTCTATTTGCAACGAGGATCATCAATCTTAAGATGTATATTTTAACGCTTCATAACTTTGCTGGCTGAATTATTGTTGTATGGAAGGATGGAATTCATATTTTGTAAACATGAAATTTGCCCATTTTGGGTACTTCACCAACAGCACCTTCTAGTTGGCATGGGACATGCCTTCCTTTACTTTTTCCATGGTTCCTAAAATCTTTATTTCGTCTTTCTCTTTAGTACCATCCTGATGTCAACAAGGAACCTGGAGCAACTGAGAAGTTTAAGGAGATCAGTGCTGCTTATGAGGTATGATAAATTTAATTTTACCTCAATGCCCTTGATTGTTGATTTTGTTGAAATGGTCTCATTATAGTCCTATCAACTAATACTATTAGCATGCAACGATGTCCAACTTTTCATACTGCACCTGAATCAGTTATTCACGTTCATTGTTTTGTTCTTTTGAATTCTGATGTATAACATTGCCAGGTATTATCAGATGACAAAAAGAGGGCTTTATATGATCAATATGGTGAAGCTGGAGTAAAAAGTACAGTAGGGGGGCAAGCTGGGGGTTACACGGTATAAATATTTTTTGTTTGTTGTATTTCATCTTGAAGTGATGCATGAAAGAAAGCTCGTCCATGCTTAAAGAACTAAAAAACTTTCCTATCACTAGTATCACTAAGCTGAATACACAAATATCCATGACCCTTCTTTTGGGGGGCCCATGTGTCCTCCATTGTTAGCATAGCCGAGAATAGTCAACTGCTCATCATCTATCCCTTAAGGCATTATTTATAGAGATGCTCACGCCTCTGTGAAGCAATGGTTTTTAGTATATGTTGCTTTTTCTCCTAACTGTCTTTGTGTAGAAATATTTCAGTACATTGAATTTCATTTTATGCTCTCTCCTAGTAGTAAAGGGGGGAAAATTTGCTGAAACTGTTTTGTGCCTAAAACATCAAATTTTATTTTTGCAAGCATGCCAAAGATATCAATCACTGTTCTCAGTTCATTTACATCCTCATATTCTTCAAATGAAAACATTAATTTTGTATGTTGCTTCCGTTTTTCTAGTTGAAGTGTTGCTTTTTTTTTATTAAAAAAAAAAAGTATAGGAGAAAGTAGTGGTGGATTTAAAATGCAAGAAACAAGAGAATTATTTACCATGAAGAAAATGACCTCATAATTAATTCGTGCTAATTACGTTAATAACCCAGAGATAATAAGCAACTAGGGCAGATTGCAATTTGTGCTTGGCATTTGCATAATCATATGTTAATTCCGACCTGCTGACATTGGGCGGATACTAATTGCTATTCTGTTGCAGACGAACCCTTTTGATCTATTTGAGGCATTCTTTGGGCCTAGTATGGGTGGTTTTCCTGGAATGGATACAAGTGGGTATGGAACACGCCCTCGCAGTACTGTTACTAAAGGTGAAGACATACGGTGAGTCAAGATTTAAATATAATCTTTTAACTAAGCCATATATCTCCTTTCTCACACATGAATTTGTTGCCTTATGTTTTATTCACTCTATGTAGCTGTTATGTTTCATGATGAAATCACTCTTGTTTGGCTGTAGAGAATATTAGGATTGACTTTGATTTGGAATGTGCTTCAGTTATGACATAACACTAGAATTTTCGGCTGCTATATTTGGAGCAGAGAAAGAGTTTCAACTTTCACATCTTGAAACATGTGATATTTGCAATGGTACTGGAGCAAAGATAGGCTCTAAGAAGAGAATATGCTCAACATGTGGTGGCAGGGGTCAAGTTATGCGAACTGAGCAAACGCCTTTTGGCTTATTTTCTCAGGTTATAATCTTTTTTTCTCACCTATGTGGTCTGCTCATTGCTTCAAAGTTTATTATCTTAGGTACGCGATATGATGAAGGTAGACATAGCTGATACGGTATTTTGGGTCGCAATTCATTTTAAAACTCTTATTTAGATCATTTTTATCGCTATACAACATTATATATCATAGAACATCATAAACACTAAGTTAATTATCCTTGATCTTACATTTATGCTCGATTTTCTATTGTTTAAAATAATATCTATATACACGTAGTTAATTAATATATATTTTATATTAATACTACGTTTACAATTTGGGATCGTACATTTTGGTGATTTGGATTGCGAATCTACCCCATTTGGGGTTGATGTACCTAAATCGTGGGTTGTTAGGGGTTTAGTGAACTTTGGTAACTATGAGACGGACAACTAAGAAGTACGAATACTGACATTGAGATAACACGATACAGACATGACATTGCACAATAATTAGGACATGGATACGTTGAAGACATGCTACAAATAACTGTGTTTCATATCTTAAGTTATATAATTTATCACAAATATAGAGACAATGAAATGCTATTCATAAAGATTCAATACTTTATGAGAAATAAATCTCATGTAAAGTCATCCAAAGTGAATTTTTTACTAAAGCACCATAGTAGTCAATAATCTTCAATTTTTCTATAGACAACTTAAATCTTAAATATATGATCTAGCTTAAATATATAATCTAACTGATTGCCCATTTTTTCTCAATTCTTCTTCTCTAGCAAAACTTTTGTGAATCTTTTGATTATATTATTATATTTTGAGTACAACTTATATTTGAGTAGTCTTGATAATTTTATCTTCTGTCATACAACAAGATATTAATTAGTCAAATTTTTAGGATTTGTTAATCTCATGTTAACACATGTTTATTATTTAATAGTAGACACGGTCTGAAGAACTGTCAAACACTTCGAAATTAAGATTTTTATCTTTTAATTATGGAAAATCACCGAGAGTATCCGAAGAGTGTTAGTGTCCGACACATGTCCAACATGGATACATCATCTTCTTGAGAGTGTTTATGCTTCATAGATAAACCGCTTAGTAAACATTGGGTAACATCATTCAATAAATAGGTTCTATGCTACCAATGTTAAAGTGGAGGAGAGCCACCCCTTCCCCACCCTTCCCCCGGGGGGGGGGGGAAGGGGTGGAAAAAGGTATTTCCTACCCATACCTGAAAATTTAGAACAATGGAAGTGTGAACAGACTATTTTATATAATTGAAAATGGTTATAGGACTTTTCATAGATAACTGAACAAGTAGTGTTCAATTCTCAACAATATGTCTATTTCTCTCCTTCAAGTGGCACCAACATACCATCTCATCGTTTTTCGTACTCTCACCATAAAATATCTATTTCATAGAGGTTGATTCATACTGGTTCAACTGAATTGGATTCCATTGGAGGAATCTTTTATTCAGTATTGATTATTAAGTTTTATCCACTTCTTCCTCAGTTGTCCAATGCTAAGGTATTAAATATACTTCATGTGTTACGATAGTAGAAAAAAAAATAATATACCCTTCATATCATTCATTCCTCACTTCTAAAAGCAATTGTCCTGTAATGCAACAAATTGAGTTCATGATATGAAAGTGGCTACCCTTCTAATTTCAATTGTTTCGCAACAGTTTGTCCCTGAACTTGAATGATTGAATCATTTTGGCAAATCATATGTAGAGCTTTTTGCCACTGGTGAAGAATTGGCTACTGAGAGGAGGTTAGGGTGGAAGTACTCTCGCAATAATTTGGTTTGCATGTGGAAGTAGCTTTATCAAATTTATTATTTTACCTGACAGCTGTTTTTGCTAAACTTGAGTTAAATAGGGCAGCATAGAATTATCATTTATCTTCTCTTATGGTATTCTTCTTTTCAATGACTTTTAGGTTTCTGTATGTCCAAATTGTGGTGGGGATGGTGAAACTATTTCGGAGTATTGCCGTAGGTGCTCTGGTGGGGGTCGTATTCGTGTCAAGAAAGACATTAAAGTCAAAATTCCTCCTGGAGTTAGCAAGGGAAGTATTCTCAGAGTTGCTGGAGAGGGGGATGCTGGACCAAAAGGGTATGTAGACGAGTTATTGTTTGCATGGTTAATCTTTAGCTATGGGTTTTGATGTATGTTTCTGATCAAATTTTTTCGTTTTCCCCTTTGTTCCATGTCCAGAGTTTGATAATCCAATTTGATCTGGTACTAGCGGATGTCAAGGGTTGCATGACTTTGTCATTCATAATCATGTTTGTTGTTTCATGTTTGAATGTGAATGAGAAATGTATATTATACATGGGACATTTGAATTCAACCTGTGAAGATTCCATAATTGACCTGTTATCCGGTCTTCTTCCTTTCATTTTGAGACTAGATAGAACTCTTTCTTTCCCTATTTAGAGTACTCCTATAATCTTAGGTGTATGCCCTAGGGACCAAGAATTACTGCGTTTTCCTTTGTTTTGTAAGAACAGGTTCTCATGATGTTGATTACATTAATTGGTCTGATGTATATACCACTAAATGTCAGGCAGTGTTATGTGTTAGAGTTGAAATATAATGGGAGTAGCTTTGCATGCATAGTCATACAGAGCCTGGTTACAGTGAAGTGCTACTTTGAGTCAAAACCACTGTTTCATCTCGTATTAGTTGTTTAACTTACTATGACGCTATGTTCCCACCCCCTCCATTTCCTAAATAATTTTCCTAACTAAATGATAATGGATGATTATAAATCCAAGAAACTCTAGATGGACATAGCTCAGGTGACATAGCTCAACTTGAGGTCCTTGATTGCGTTGGTGTTCTTGGTATGGTACTAGGAACAAATCCAACTTGTGCTCATAAAATATTTTTTTAAACTAGATGAACAGATCTGGGTGTGGGTGAGGCTGAGTTGTTTCAGCAACCGCGTGCCTCTAGTCATTCCAAACCTGGCAAAGTATGAAAGTATGGGATAAGGTTTATCTGTCAGGTTCGAAGCAGCTCATCTAACACGTGCTGAAAAAAAAATCAAAATGTCAAATGCACATTCGCATAATAAACAACCAAGTTAGATCTAATATGTAAGGTTATATAAGCCAATTGGTTTTCTTTGATTTCTGCTGTGTGTTCTGGGTGTACTTGGTAGACTTCTATGATATGCGACAATTCAAACTTGACCGACTTATGCTTCTATTATATGTGTGCTTATGTAGTCATTTGAAGATACGTATGAAAAAGTCTTATATTTCTCTAATCATTGACATTTTTTTCCCTATTCCAGCATGTATTTAGGTTTGAAAAGTGTCTGATCTTGTAGAATGGTTCAAAATATTTATTTCTTTTTTCATCAGTGGCCCGCCCGGAGATCTTTTTGTCTATCTTGACATCGAAGAGATACTGGAGATCCAAAGAGATGGTATAAATCTCTTGTCAACAGTTTCAATCAGTTATCTAGATGCCATATTAGGGACTGTTGTTGAGGTAAATTTAGTTTGATTTTTCTTCAGTTTGTTTAACATACTTAATCTTGTTTACAGTCATGTTCTTTTGGTAGTTGATGGAGTGCTTTTGTTTCCTTTTGGATTCTTATTGGTTGTCTTGTTTTTTAGGAAAATCTCTTGATATCTTATCTCAACTTTAATGACCGAGCAAAAGCAAGAGCGCAAGTGTTAAATATTTAGAAGAGCTAGAGCATCTAGGAAGCGAATATAAATGATTTCAAATGTCATTAACAATCTTAATGCATCTTTTGTATGAATAAATGTGCCAGCATTAAGTAATGGCAAATATAATAAACGAAGATATTCGCAGCACATGCTTGCTGGTAGCCTGGTGGTTAGTTTGCTCCTGACTTGCCGCCAAGGTAGCAGTTTGACTACGAGCCATTCATATCTTTTGCACGTAACAAATGAGTGTGTGGGCACAGTTCATGCTCCCCATTCATTTTCATCTGCAAATTGTGGCTGAATTTCCCTCGAACCACATAATGCACTCTCTGAATCCCTATGCCTTAAGTATTTTGGCAGATTAGATCCCCTAACTGTTGTGATACGTGTCTTCTCAAACCACAAACCTAACATATAGGCGAGGCTCTCCCTATTTATCCTTCCCATTTTCCTTGCCTCTGAAGGCTCTGATGGAAGCTAGCATGAACAGAGGAACTTTTCTATTAGGGAGCAAGTAGATACTGGAACGTGCCTCTCTCTCTCTCACTCTCTCACAAATTCTGCATATTTCATTCAGATCTTTGTGGTATGCAATTGAGTGAAGATCTTCTGCAATTTCTGTTTGGTGTCCTGTGTACTAACAACTTGATTATTCCTTGACATTATATATAGGTCAAGACAGTTGAAGGGATTACCGAGCTCCAAATTCCTCCTGGTACTCAACCTGGGGATGTGCTTGTCTTGGCAAGGAAAGGTGCACCAAAACTGAACCGGCCAAATATTCGTGGTGACCACTTGTTCACAATTAAAGTTGGTATACCAAAACGCATCAGGTATTCCATTATGCTAGTTCTTTGATCTAGTTATCTAGTTCTTTTGGTAGTTGTGCAGTTGACCTGTGACTATGTTTTCTTTAATTGCAGTATAGCATACCTTAATCTCTTCCATCTTGAAATATGCTTAAGAAATTACAGAATAGGTGTAAATGGGTATATGCAACCATACTATCAATAGGGCATGCCACTTTATAGCGGACAAAATCCCCTTTTTTTTATCTCTTTCTTATCTTAGGAAATGTAAGATGGTAAATGCAAACAATGCTCTCTCTCTTCCCACACAATCTGCAATTTCATCAATTTCGTCGTTGAGCTCCACCATGCCATCATCTTCAATCTCCAATTTTCATGGTTCTAATATGTACAGATAAAACCTTTTTTGTAATTCTACAGGATCATGGAATTTTCTTAGGCACGTAATATTTCCAGTTAGAGATAGTATCATTGTACCAGAGGCGGATACTGATTAGTATCAGTGCAGTTTTTGAAATGTTAAATTGTCAAATGTGTATCATTTTCATGCCTCTTAGTTTGCTTCAAACTTGGTCAACTATCTATTTGCATGGAATTTGGATTGCGTACTTCAGAGAACATGGCTCGAGGGTGGGCCTTGGCGTAACGGTAAGACCTGCTACATTGTGACGTAGTTGTAATGGGATTGAGTCACGGAAACAATCTCTCCGCATGAGGGGAAGAGGATGTGTAGATCTGACCTTCTCCAGAGCCCTTGGTAGTAGGAGCCTTGGGACTGGGCTATTCTATGTTTTTCTTCTTTTTAGCTTCTTAGATCATTGCTTACCCATTACACATAACAATCTTTTGGCTGGTTTCAAATTTCTTGTCTTACTTTTGTTTGATAATGCACAAAATTTGATGTTCTTCTCCAGAGCCCTTGATAATGAATTTTTTTTGTTGCTTTTGATGTCTGTGAGGGTGTTGATTGGATTTTTCGGTTCTCTCCTCCCCATCCCACCTCACCGCACAGCCCCACATGCACAATTGAAAAAAAAAAAACTGAAAATCCCAACCCCATGGTGGTCTGTTGGTCTGCTTTCCTTTTCTCTATAATGATGTGACTGGCATGGTGTTGATGTGATTGGCTTCTCCAGTATGTCTATTTCTGAGTAACAAACATGATGCCCTCCTTGGTACTTGCTGCTTTTGATTCTCTATGTTACCCATGTTGTTTAGTTATGAAAAAAGAACAAAGTTTCTCTTAAATTTATTTTTGAAAGCTGTCATTTATAATACAGTTCGAGGGAGCGTGAATTGCTCAAGGAACTTGCTTCTCTGAGTAGCACTCCCAGCAGCCGTTCACCAACTCGTCCTAAAGTTCGGCAAACTGGTTCGTAGTTGCTTTATTATCTGAACAGTTTTTCATTAAATTAAATGTTTGAAGTACCTATTCTTAATTTCATATACTTTAGACAAATTTTGCGATTCATTTATTTATGTGTGCCCATGATGACATAATTTAAGTTGCTTTGCCATTTTTTTCTATTTTCAGACATCATGTATGGGAAATAAATTTCAAAACTTTTTACAGTATAGAACTCTTGCAGATTCTACTTTCAATGACTTATCTGGATTTTGCAATTTGAATATGATGTTTTGTTTTTGCAGCTAAAACTACAGATACTCCAATAAATACTGTTGCAGAGGAGACTGATAAATCAGAAGATCAAAATGACCTGTGGAAGAAATTAAAAGATTTTGCTGGGTAATTTTCTTCTATTACTACTGTGGATGATGAATATGAATTGGGCTGAATGGATTCTAAAAGCGCCTACATTATCAAATCAACAACAGACTTAACAAATATATTGGAACTACTATACCCCATAGTTTTACCATTTTCTTCATGTCATATTCCTATGTTTCCCTGGTCCGTGTCATATTCCTGGATGAAAGGGATTGTTGTAAACTTCTAGGTTCTTAATTGCGAGCGAGGAAGGATACATCATCATTAGTGTTCTGTTATCCTTAGATATATGCATGGGCTTTTACTGTTAATATGTTACATATGAAACAATGTTTTGGAATGTTGAGGAACTCACGTCTAGTATCAAACCTCAGGCATTAAGTTCTAAACCTCTTTCAACGACACGGTCGCAATTTATTGGGTCATTTAATTGTAATTGACTTTTTCTGGCATTCAAAATGGTTTCCATCATCTACAAGATCGTGTAAGTTAGAACAACTCCTTGTTTCTTGACCATTCTAATGTTTTACCCATAATTGTCTTAGAATCAACTTTTCTCTAGTTGATGCCGATTCAACTAGAGTTGTGTCCTTGAAGATATGAGAAATTCTTTGTTATAGCTGTAGGTAAGGTCAACGGTCTCCATTAGTAAGAACTTTAGCTCTATGACATAACGGATGACTGCTAATTAGTCTACGTAGCCAAGCTTGTATAAGAAGCCATATATTGTGTAATTTGCATATAACCTTCAACTTGTACTACTAGTTGTGGTTGGCAGCTTCTAAAATGAAGTCTGATGATGCTGTTCTGTGTATCTTATTGCTTCAATATTACTGCATCTAATGATGCATCTTTTTATATTAGTTTCTCTTTATTTCTTGTATGCTTACTTCCGTCATAATCCCAAAGACCCCTGGGCATTGCAGGTCTGTTACAAATGGAGCTCTAAAATGGTTTAAAGACAACCTCTAGTCCAATGTGTTGATGAAGGTACATGGTCATTAATACAGGCCTTGGTGTAACATGGGGCCATACATTTTGTGCTCCTGAGAATCGTTACAATAGAATATGCGGGAGTTAGTCTTCTCGATTGAACAAACTGAGTAACACACCAGTGGATATTCTTGAATTTTTTTTCCCACCATTTTAAATTCTAGCACTTTGCTGGTTGTAATAAATTTCACCTTCTCAAGTGTATTGATTTGTATGCCATGGAGCTGCCTTGAATAGAAACAGCTAACCATTTGTATTGAATTTAAGTAGTGTAAGATTTTTTTTTTTGGCAGATGTCAATGCCCACCCAATCATGTGTAAATCCCCAACTCCCCTTTTTTTCTTTTGTTTGAATAATTTTGTATGGCGGGTGAAGGTTGAACAGCTTAATGTATGGTTCCCAAGACAGTAAAAGCCTCTCTTAGAAGCAGAAACTCCATTCGACCATGGCTCTCAAACTTTCCTTCTTTTTTTTTGTTGGGGGGGGGGGGGGGGATTTACACTCAGACCTTCTTAAATTCATCACTTAATTATTTAGATTTTTAATATTTGAAATATTACATATAGATCTTTTGAAATTTGTACAAGCTTGACACTCTTAGACATTACTGTCAATGTTTATTAGTAAATTATAACTATACTTCTTAAAATTTGAAAGTACGTAATATTTGGATAATTAAAATTCATATTTTATTATGATATTTATTGAAATTAAACAAAAAATAATATTTTTTTAAAAAAATTATAATTAATATACAATTATATTATTTATTAAAATTTAATACAATACCAAATTATCCCAACTAAAGTTAGAATATATTGTGTCCATTATAGTTTGATATCTTATTTAATTTTTTAATTATTTTTCTAATAGATAATATAATTATATACTAATTATAATTTTTTAAGAGAAAATTAAATTTTTATTTTTGATTTTATTTCGATAAATAACATAATAAAACATGAATTTTGGTTATAAAATTCATGTTTTATTATGAATGACTTAGACAATTGTTTGATTTTTTTAATTTTATTACAATAGATAATATAATAGTATAATAATTACAATTTTTTAAGAAAAAAATGCAGTTTTATTTTTTATTTTATTTCAATAAATAATACAATAAAATATGAATTTTAGTTATAAAAATTAAAATATTTGATGTTATATTTTTTATTGGAGTATTTTTAGTTTAAATATAATATTTTAAACCTAAGAGATCTAAGCATTATATGTCTATAAACTTCAAAGATTTGGGTGTAATTTATTAATGAATATTGACATTAGGGGTCTAATGCTCAGTTTAGTATGATGAAAAAAATGTAAGAATGAAAAATTGAAAGGATAAAAAGTTGGAGGGATAAATAAAACATCATGTTTGGTAAGTAAGAAAAGTAGAAAAGATATAAAAGTGGATGAATTAACTTTTCTTCCAACTCACTAAAATCAATTCCTACAAAATCGAACGAAAAGTAGATAAAAAATTAATTATTTGTATTGAGATGTATTTTATTTGTTTACATATCATTTGTTTATATATCATTTAATATATACATATATACATTAATTTCATATAAGACAAACTTAAATGTATCTGGGTGCAATTCTCCTTTTTTTTTTGTAAGATCTGTGACTGAAACATTCAGAAGCATTAAGAACTTGACAAGAAGGTGGGTGGTTTTCTTTCAGTTCGAAGTGAGACCATTAAGCATGAAACAGAAATTGAAACCAGGCAGCATTGGAAATCTTATAAATCAGTGACTTGTTAGTCTAATTTGAAAGGAGTTTGGTGCTCAGACGAAAACCCAAATCAACCATATCAAAACCATAAACCAAAATAAAACTTGACTGGATGAACGATTGTTGAAAGAGAGAGGGAGAATGGGCAGTCCGTAAGTCCCCTGGTATTTGCTTCACACCCTCAAAAGAGTATCCAATCCAACAAATTAGGCATTTGAATCTACATGACTTTGCTTGATCAAAAGCCAAACAGCTACACCAACTGGAGCAGAAATCATAATCATAGCTATGAATATGTTTGGTTTCGTTATCTCGGGAAAAAGAACGCTTCCATACTTTATTGCAGCCCCACCCACCACGGAACCACCTCCTAGTTTCACCAAGAACTTCCAATCCTCCTGTTTTAATTCATCATAATATTATATTTCTCTCTCAATCAGACTATGTGATTCCCACATTATGAGATATGGGTTTTAGGAGAGGGAGAGAGAAGAGCAGACCTGTGAAAATATGAAGGCACGATCAGTATCATCTGCGTTCGAAGTTATTTCCTCCTTTTGGGGTTTCGAAGCTCGAACAGAGGTAGACCGAATAAACGACGTCGTAGGCAAGGGTATGCTGCTGACTCCAACTCCAACGGTGCTTCTCTTGGAACCTATAACCGCTCGCTCTGTAGGGTTTGGCCGCCGGAGATCTGACGTTGAGGAGGAAATTGCCCACACTTTGGTTATCGTCGCCGTCGCTGCCATATCGGAGAAACAGACCACACAAAGTGAACACTTGTGGATATATATATATATATATATATATATATATATATATGACTCAAAGTGAAATCTAAATCTAAATCTACGTCATTAGATTGTCCCAATATTAAATTATCACTGAAACTTAATACGGTCAATTTAATAATTATAATATATTAAAATTTGTAATTATATTTTAAAATTATATTTTAATAACATTAGTGAAAGAATAAATATAAGACTAATGTTATAAAATTTAAATGACATTCAAAAAATTATAATCCAAATATACATCATTTTTTAGATAAATGAGTCCCATCAATTTTTTCAGTGAGGCCCACTCATTTTATATTTATCCAAAAAATGAAATATATTTGAGTTTTAATTTCTAAATTTTATTTAAATTATCTAATATTTTCCTGATTGGAATTGTGTGGCTTTCGATGGAGAGAGAGAGAGAGACATAGGCAGATGAGAGGTATAATTGTTGGCAAGTAAAATTGAAAATTTTTGTGGGCCGGAAAAAATATTTAAAGCTCATTTTGTTCTTTCACATCAGATTATTTTAAAATAATTTAAATCATTTTTTATGTTTAAATAACATAATCTGTCAAATAAATTTTTATTTTATTTTAAATAATTTTAATCTGTCAAATAACATTATCTTTCTATATGTGGATTAAAAAATAACTTTATTTTAATATATAAATTATATACTATTTGGTAATATTTAATATTTTAAACATTAACCGAAGACCTGCAACTGCCAATTTAAAGATGGGATGCATTAAGTGGAAATTTTTGCGGGTGATAGCCTGACTAAGGAATATCGTGTGTATAAGAAGTCCATTGGTCATGAACCTCTTTTTTCCGGAGAAGAAGCAATGGCGGTGTTTGAATAATAAGCATCTGCCAAAATTTGTGCACACAATAATACAAAAATGCAAGCGTTATCCGAGATGATTAGACATAGTGATCGCTCTATACCTTAACAACCTAAAACATTGCTCTACCCTACCCTTTTCTGTTAACAGTGCCAAGGATAATTCATTCATAATTATGAAGCATGACAATTCTATATTTATTTAAAGGAAAAAAGAACATGGTAGATTAACAATGTAAAGGCAGTAAGCTCTACCATAGACCTGCAAAATTATATGGACAACTGCTTCATTATTACCTGGTTGATGGAAGGGTCCTCGTTGTATATGTATAAAAAAGATATATAAACAATGTTTCTTACATCATCTTTCCAAGAACTTGCTAAGAACAGTTCTTCTTGAAGAGCTTTCTTCCTCATCCTTCTCTGATTTATCACCCGCACTCAAAGCACAACGTATAACAGAGTTAACCTGTTTCCTCGATTGTGCATTGTCAATAAGAATATTTGTCAACATCCTCCTCAACTCATCATCTGCTGTACTTTCAAAGCTACCATTGGCATTGCCACTCGCAGCTGCAACAGCATTTTCTACATCTTGTGCAAGGAGCTGTGCCTGTTCAGTGTCATGATCCATACAAAAAGAAGACCGGGATGTTAAGATTACATGAATTCTGCATTACAAAGAGTTTCTTTTCGCTGATTACAAAACATGGAGGTATCCTCGGCAATCTGATCAGCAAGTATCTATAATTTGCAGCATCAGAGCAGAGATGTGTCATGGACAGAAGTCCTTGTGGGAATGCTCCCGCAATGTCCAGATGATTTAAGTTCAAGAAATGATTTAGTTTTTGGGCAACACACATGCTCTACTGATTTTTCTCAGTTTAACATGTCAATGCTATTAATCTCTGAATAAAGCTGTACAAACACATCATTTTCATACACTATTACTACTCATTGGTGTAGCATGCCAATACGGTATGGCATATCAAGAACTTGAACATTGCAAAACATCTATACTAGATGCGTCCTACCCTCTACTATTGTAGACTATTGGTTGGGGCCTCCTTTGCCGGTTGCACTTTCTTGTAAAAATAATCCTCCTTTAATTTTATGAAGTGGGACGTGTGAAATATAGTGTGGTAGACTGGTAGGTATAATTGAACTGCCATAACAATGATTAAAACTGTATTAATTGTGTTTGTGTCCATTTTTTTTTTTTTGGGGGGGGGGGAGAAGGGGGAAGGGGGAAGGGGCCTTGATCTTCCTTTATGAATCAATTTTCATGTTATTGCTCAACGGCTCTTCTGTTAGTCTATACTTATTTTCTCATTTGTGACTAGAAAGAGTAACCAAATGTAGTTGATTAGTATCATTTCATACCCCGTGGTTCTTTCAGTGGCAAGTGACTCAATAATTCATTTACGGCATCAATATAAGTGATCTATTGACCTGACAATTGAACAATTCACCATCTACTAGTAAATTTTGCACGATCGTTTATCTTTTTGATTATTTCTAGTTTACCATGTATTAGAAAATTTCGTATTGGTGGAGAGGGGTAAAAAAAAATCAAAATTTTGTGATCGATACTAGAAACAAGTAAATAAGAAGCACCTAATTACAAGTTTCATATTTCAAAACAGACTAATGACCAAGAACTTAAAACAGGGAAAATCGGAGAATAAATTATTCAAAATAAACATAAAGGTATGAAGGATACCTCTGCAACAAGAAGACCAATTCGATTGTCAGCTGTCGTCAATACATCGATTGCATCAGATGTTGACGAAGTATCCATGACCAATTTATCTTCTTCCTCAATGAGGAAATTAATGCTGCATTCTTCAAGACGGCTGCGAAGAATTTCACATTCATGCAGCAACTTTGCATTAGCAGCATTTGCATGTTCTCTTCTTTGCTTTTCCTTGTGTAGGACTCTCTAATAACACATAAATAGGCAGAAATATCCATAAGTGAAGGTTACGAGTTAACTCATGAAGGAGACATACGTATCTAGGAATAATAAAAAATGCTAATACCCACAACAGAACAGCAAATATGACCAGGCAAAACTGAACAGTTACTTCATCACCGGAAGTATACGAATTCTATTTTGGGATAAATGGGTACATGAAGAAAAGCAACTTGAGAGCTCTATGAACTTGATCAAAATGATGGAAAACGGAAGTTGAAAGTTATCATCCATAACTTGGCACATTAGTATTGACACATAAAACTTGACGTCCCTAATTGATCCAGCAGTTTTTTCCCCCCAAAATAAAAAACTTGCAAGCATGTAAAAACCCTCTGTCTCAAAGGGGTTGAAATTAATCAGACAAAGATGAACATATAGTACTTAAGTAAAGAGCTACCTCCACTTCTAATTTTTCCTTCGCCAATCTGCTAAGCTCCTGCTTCAATTCTGATTGAGAACTTCGAAGAGATTTGATCTCCTTAACAAGGACTTTGACATCCACTTTTGACTTCAACTCCAACTCTTCATGACGTTTCTGCGACTTCTCAAGCTGCTCCCTCGCATCATCCAACTCTTGGAGCAGTATTTCATTCTCTTGAATGATGGAGACTTTTGTCGATTCCAGATCAGCCTTTTCATCCTGAAATATCCTCATGCATCAGTTAAAATCCTGAAAGAACAAATTTGATAGTATCTTCACATGACAACCAACAAATTTATACCTGTTCAGACTTCAACTTCAACTCAAGCTCCATACATTTTCTTCTAAGCTCCTCCGTATCCCACTGCTTTTGAGTAAATCTTTCCCTTTCAATAAGAATCGCTTGCTGCAGGTTTTCTTTGCCACTCTGCTTTGTAGTTTCAAGTTCCACTTCCAAATCTTTGACCTGCAAGAGATAATGCCGATCAGCAGTTAAAAAATCCACAATGCCCCACTATAAACAGTCCACAGAGTGGGAATTTGAGCCTCGCTTTGTTCAAGTTGGCACCTGAAAGCACAATGCCCCAAGATAACTTAGAGATCATGTCGATGGCAACTTGGCAGAAATTTATCATTCTATAATTGCTTTCAGTCCTGACACACGTCATGACTGTCCTTATACCTGTCTAAAGTCACCCAAAGACAACAAAAAATAAGACACGGTCTTCCTCAAATTACATGAATCCAAATTCCAAAATATCCCATCCCTCCAGAACCAGCATTTTCTTATTTCTTTTTTTTCCCCTTTGATGGGGGTATGTGTGTGCGTGGGTGGGTTGCTTCACGTTCATAAACCAAACCAAACCAAACCAAATTAAACCTTATTTCTCAATCATTTGGGATCGCTATATGAGTCATTCTTCGCCCTTCATTTCGATCACGCACCACACGCTCATTTAAATTAAATATTTTCATATTTTTTTTTTATTATTTTGTTCAATGTTAATTTAGATCTATCCCTACTTCTAGTACCATTAAGAGAAATTATTTCACTTTTTCGAACTGGTGTCTTTATTGGTCTCCATTGAATATAATCAAACCATCTTAATCTATTTTCTCTTAATTTATCCTCAATTGGAGTTACTCCTACCATTTCTCTAATACAATCATTTTTTATCCTCTCCTTTCTAGTTTTTCCACAGATCCACCTTATCATTCTCATTTCCACTACACTCATTTTGTCACTATGTTGTTTTCTAATTGTCCAACATTTTGTCACATACAATATTGTTGTCTTTATAGCTGTTCTTGTTCCATAAAACTTACCTTTCAATTTTACTGGTAATCTCCTATCACATAATATGTCAGAGGTTTTCCTCCATTTAAACCAATCGACGTTGATTCTATGAGTAACATCATCTCCAATCTCTCTATCATTTTTAATGATCGATCCTAAATATCTAAATTATTTACTGGTTAGTATTTCTTGATTTTCAATCTTAACTTTTTCACTATGTCTACTTCTTTTATAACTAAAATTGCATTGCATATACTCAGTCTCACTCCTACTTATTTTAAACCCTTTCGACTCCAGTGTCTCTTTCTAAATTTTTGACTTATTATTAATCCCCCTAAATTGTTTACTCATTAGTATTTCTTGATTTTCAATCTTAACTTTTTCACTATGTCTACTTCTTTTATAACTAAAATTGCATTGCATATATTCAGTCTCACTCCTACTTATTTTAAACCCTTTCGACTCGAGTGTCTCTTTCCAAATTTTTGACTTATTATTAACCCCCCTTCGAGTTTCATCTACCAATACAATATCATCTGCAAATAGCATACACCGTAGGACATCATCTTGAATGTGACTAGTAAATTCATCCATAATTAGAACAAATAAATATGAACTTAGGGTTGATCCTTGGTATAATCCCACCGTGATTGAAATTTTTTTACTTTCTCTCACGGAAGATCTAATTGCAATCATAGCCATGTCATACATTTTCTTTATCACCTCAATATACCTATTCGTCACTACTTTTCTTTCAAACACCCTCCATATTATATTTTTAGATATTTTATCATGTCTTTTTTAGATCTATAAATACCATATAAAGATTTTTCTTCTTCCCTATACTTTTCTATGAGTGTCCTCAATAAATATATAGTCTCCATAGTTGATCTAACCGGCATAAACCCAAACTGATTTTTAGACACTACAATCTCAACTCTTAGACGTCGTTCAATGACCCTTTTTCATAATTTTATTGTATGACTCATCAATTTTATCTCTTTATAATTATTACAATTTTGAATATCTCCTTTATTTTTATAGATAGGTACTAAAATACTCTTTCTCCATTCATCGGGTATTTTCTTAGTAGCAATAATTCTATAAAATAATTTCGTTAACCATGACACCCCCTTATTCCCTAAACACTTCCAAACTTTAATTGGAATCTCATACGGTCCTAAAACCTTGCCTAATTTTACTTTCTTCAATGCAAACTCTACCTCCGAATTCTTTATTTTACGAAAGAAAGTTTCATGGATCCTACCATTTTCTATCGCTTCTAAGTTTCCTAAGTGATTTTCGTTTAATAGTTTCTCAAAATAATATTTCCATAAATCATTTATGTCCTCATTTTTAGCTAAAATCTTTAAGTCTTCGCCCTTGATGTACTTATCTTGGTTGAAGTCTCTTGTTTTCCTTTCTCTAATTTTAGCTAGTTTGTAGATGTCTTTTTCTCCCTCTTTAATATCTAGTTTTTTGTACAACTCGTCGTAGGCTTTTAACTTAGCGTCTCTATCTTTTCAACCTCCTTGTTAGCTAATTTATGTCTTTGAAAGTTCTCTCTATTTCTATCATTTTGTCATCTCTTAAAGGATTCTTTCTTTACTTTAACTACCTCTTGTACGTCGTCATTTCACCACCAAGTTTAATTTCCCACAAGCCCTCTACCCTTAAACTCTCCAAGAACCTCTCTCGAATTTTTTTTAATGTCTTTCGTCATCCTATTGCACATAACATTAGTCTCACCCTCTAGGTTCCATAAGGCTTCTTTAAGCATTCTACTCCTAAATAGTACAAGTTTCTCATCTTTTAGATTCCGTCATCTCATTCTTGTTTTTCAAATGGTTCTCCTTACTTTATGTTGCCCTTCAATATATAAATCTAGGATTGTTAACCTATGTTGAGATATTAAGCTTTCTATCCAAGTAATATTTTTGCTCCGCCTCCATTAGCAACTTAGATATATTTTTCTATCCAAATATATGCACTCTTTCCATAGATTCCATATATTAACCTCCCTTGCCATTGGTAGCCGAAAATGAATTAAAGATAAAAAATTCTCCCCAAAATGACTGCCTTTTGCACCTTTTTGGCATGACCAAACAAGAGCAAGGAAATTGTTAAGATTTGCAATCATTTGTGTTTATCAGCTTACAAAACAGTCATGGGGCGGATCTAGGATTTCCCATCCAGGCAGGGGCGGACAGAAAATTAGGCCAAAGTATCAGAAGAGCATTTCCCATCCAGGCAGGGGCGGATCTAGGATTTCGTCCTAGTGGGGACAACCTATATTTTAAATTTTAAAGTATAATTATAAATTATTTTTATCAAAATATGTTTTATTGATAAATTATTTATAAGTATAGTTACATAAAAAAATGTCATTTAGAGGCGCAACTCATGTACATACGTATATCCCAAAATACCCTATACTTTAAGAAAATCTCAAAATACTTAGGCCTGAACGAAGAAGACGAAGGCTTACAAAAAAAAAGAAAAAAATAGGCGTGTCAAAAGTTAGCTTTTAAGGGTTAAAAATTATATTAATATACCATATACTTTAAGAAAATTTCAGTAGGACAAATTTAAGAAATTCTTGAAATTTTTAAAATTAAACTTAGTTTCCAAATTTTTTTAAAATTTCAATGGGGGCAGCTGCTAGCGTGAAAAATGAGAAGGAGCTATTGAAAATTATATTAATATACCCTATACTTTAAGAAAATTTCAGTGGGGGCAAGTTTTAGAAATTTTTAAAATTACACCTAAGGCCCAAAACTTTTTAAAATTTCAGTGGGGGCAGCTGCCCCCACTGCCCCCATGCTAAATCCACCACTGCATCCAGGAGTATCACAGTGAATCTAAGCTGAGTACATATGTCCCACAGAGGGCTTAACTTAAAAATAGACAAGTGAATTTGTTTCAATTGGAATTAATATAACAGTTACCATACTTACGTATGTGAAATTCTGGAACCTGGACATACCTTTGTTGTGAGATATTGTCTCACAGCTAGCTCTTGATTTAATCTTGCTATAAGATCTTCCATATCCGTTTTTCCCGTAGCTAGCCTCCGTTGCATAGTGATAAGAAGCCTATTCATTTTACGATGCTCATCTGATGGAAGAGCAATTACTAAATCACTTGAAAACTGTAAACCTGAGGTGCCAGGTATATCCATGGCTTTCGAAGAATCATAACCTTCAGGACGCTCAAATGAGTCATCGCCAAGTGAATCTGCCACCCCCGAGTTTGAAATTTCACTAGCTCTTACAGAACTTACGTCACTTCCAAGACTTTCCATTGACAATCTCCTAACATGGCTGCCTAATTTGTGAATCTCTGATTCAGAAAAAGTCTTTGTTTCATCCTTATGGTGAAGTAGAGCTTTAGAAGTAGTCTTATCAACTTTATACCTGTTTATACCACTGTCAACACTTCTGGAGTGTATCTTATTTTGGGAGATACTATCTTGATTTCTCCGTATAAACCCCTCCATAAGTCGACCAATGGCGTTTTCAGACAAGCTATCCTTAACATCTGTTGGACTGGCTAACTCTTGGTCAGAGGTTGCATTCTCATTGCCAATTTCAGAGTAAGTATCCCTCCCATGTCTAGGTGTTCCAAGCTCAGATGTCTCATAAGCAGAATCATTGCCATAATCTGATGCAAATGATGAAGTACCAGCAACCAAAGAAACATCTGAGTTTGGTAAAACTTCATATGACAGGACAACACTACTTCCTGGCAAATTTACATCTGAAACGCTCTGATTTGAATCCATATCATAGAATGCTGAAAAGTGTCACAACCAAAACTGCATATTAGTATACCACAGTAGTTGCAGAAATATCACAAACATTTTACTTGCACCACATGACTTAGTCACAAAATGACTCCATATATAAGGCAAAAGTACACCACAAATTATGAAGGATTGTGAAGAAGCAGGAAGGAGACACCTACACGACCTCGCAGCAGCTTCTAGGTCAAGAAAAATTGCTACAGGAGCACTTCTTGACAAATCAATGTCTGAGAGTAGTTTCTCCATCCAATCCTCCAAAAAACACCTGCGCTGCGATGAAACTAAGCAATTTAAGGACAATCTTAAACTATTTTCTGGGCACATAATAACTAACTTCTTACATTCAGGAAAACAGAATTGCACAAGTTAAGCTCAAAGAGAATACTCTGTAAATATCCATGACAATCACGTCACAAAATGTATAATCAGTTTGACCACATCACCTATGCTTTATTCCCGACGATATTAGGTAGGGACACATATCAATTTTTGCTCAGTTCTATACTAGGTCATCTGAAAAGCCCAGTTCAAGACTACACTAAGAGTAGGTGTGTAGGCCGCTAATCTAATAATGCATCTTACGGATAAGTGTTTCAAGTCATTCGATTAGGGACACTGGCTACCCAGTACCCTGCCATTTTACCTTCAAAAAATAAGCAACATTGGCACCAACTTATGCATGGCAAACTGGCAATAATTTCTGTATACTCAATGTAGAGTATTTTTTGTAGTTAGATCCTCATGTCCTTAAATGAAGTAAAATGAGAAGGAGCATATGCGTTCTTTCAGTTGGTACGAACTAGGGGGAGCCACTGTCTCTCTCTTGCCAATTCTCTTTTTCTCTCCTCTTCTCTTCTCTTCTCTGTTTTTGTGTCGCCAACCTCTCGCAATCACTAGAGTTGGAAATCCAGTTCTCCTCTCTCTCCCCTTCTCTCTATTCCCCTTCTCTCTCATACTTAACTTCCATATGTCCTCATGCCTCCTGCTTCTCAGAAAAAAAATTCCTTAGCGGAAGATTAGATATAATCTTCTTTTATCTTCTTAATTTGCAGAAAATTCAGGAGCAACCCGCATCATATAATACACATATTGTGTTCGATAATTCTCTGAGGAGTTAGGTATAATCCTCCCAAAATATTACAAGATACTATCCCGTGTGGTAGCTCACCTCATACTTTTCTTTTAATTACACTACAAACCATGCCATCAGATACTGAAACTAAGAAACTTTTTTCCCTTTTTGCAGCTCCATTCAAGCTACTAAGACCAATCTTCTCGACCATCTTAAACTTAAAGTAAAACTACATATGTATAATTGTACTAAGTAGTGCAAATGTAATACGTCCCTGCAACATGTGCTTACACACAACCATCCTTTATTGCATAGGATTTTGCCTTGCAAAGAGCATAGACAAAAAGATGTCTATCCCTCTACGGATATGATATTATGTACACATAGGTAAACATTGCAAAAAGGCACCTCATAAGCCTACTATTCAGCATTTTCATCACCTATAAAGCTCCAGAAGCAGCCAAAAGTGCTGTAGAAAGAGGATCTCTCTTATATATACTAATCAACAAAGAGACCGAATCAGTTAAGCAATTCAAAACAGCAGTAGAGGGTTAGAAGTAAAAAGTAACTAACCTCTTCCAACAGTGTGCTGCTTTTCATCCTCAAAAGTTTCTTTGGAGGAGCTGGGGGAATAGTTTTCATGGGAAATGCCTTCTTAAGCTGCAAGAGACAGGAAGTCAATAAAATGATAGTTTTGCTAAACAGTTTTCATTAAGTAAAGAAGAAAAATGAGAGTTATATAAGAGTTTTGGATGCTACTAGTCAATATATCCTTAAAATAAAAGCAACTTAAAATTCATTAATAGAACATATAGAAAGGTAGTGTGAATTATCTCAACGTGTAAGACACCAGGCAACCATCCTACAAAATCCAAGAGTTGCTTCAAACTTACCTCAGAAGATAGCTTCAAGAAATCATTAAATCTTCGTAGTATTACTCGGGTACTGGTGACCCCTTCTGGCGATTGAATCCCAATTTGAACCCTGTAGAACTGTTGCATATGAATGTTAACAAGGAAAATAAAACTAAAACACTCTGGTGCATAAGAACCACATACACATAAACAAAAGATTGACTCAATTTCGCACCACACATCCAGGCAAGAGCTCATCATCCCATATTACAAACCAAATTGTCAGTCAGGTAAAATATTGCTAGAGTAAAGAAACAAGAGATACCACAAAAGAGTGCCTCTGACCATTCTCTAGATAAGAAGACGGTTCTTCTTTACGTGAGCAAGGGCAAGAAGGGGCTGGGGGAGGGAGCAGGTGATAAATTAGATAAGGAGACAAGAAAAACTACCCAAGGGTCCGTTCAAAGCATTACTTGGCACAATTGGGATGGTCTACTCCCCATTCTCTATTTAAAATTACCACTGCTTGTAGGATGCCTCCACCAATGTCAAATCAAAATTCTACGAATTCTCTCTTTGACATCCAGGTCATATGTACTTAGAATGCATTTTTAACGATTCTAAAGCGGGCACTATTCCTCTTCATCTAGGCCAGCCGGCAGACAATGGTTTTGTGAGCATGGAAAAGTTATAGCCGTTTTGCAAGTCATTAGGGAAACTGCCAGTATATGGTTTCATCATTTCTTTATTGGGGTAATAATTCTGACCTTGTCATTACTGGATTAGGTCTGTTCAACTGAACCTATAGTGACTGTATGCTAATATATTGGGTAAATTTCATCCACACCAATGTAGTTAAGTCTAAATTCAATGATACCCCTCCCAATTCTGAAATTTCATTGTACCTCCTTCTAGTTTGTTCTATAGAATTACTGGCACCCCCTACCAATAGCTTCCGTCTCTAACAATAGAAAAAGTGAACAATTTGACTAAATATTATTTCAAAATACCAAACTTACTCTCCATTATGTTAATATACTAAAATGCCTTCGGTTGACACTCTATAAAGTTTAGTTTTTTTTTTTTTTGTCAAGTAGGATGATATAATTATATCTATTGAAATTATTTTTGATACAAAATAAAATCATTCAACATAATAAGGTAAAAAATGCATACAAACAAAAAAAAAATTAACATTTTACCAAAAAATAAGGTTAATTATAGTCATTTTTAATTGATCCAATGAATTTTTATAATTTTAAAGCGTTGCATGATAACTTAGTTATAAATACCCTCGAGCATATATATATATATATATATATACCTATTAGACATCACATTATTATGCATTTGGTTACATAATTGAATTTTAATAATTTTATAGTTAAAAATGTTTTCTCTACAATAAAAATTACAATCAATAAAACCAATATCAAAGTCCCACGCATTTCCAACTCCTCAGCTATTGTCTGTCTTCCATAACGTCACCCAACAATTTTTCATAAATCACCCTTCACATATCAAATTTAAATATTATTTGATAAAATTGAATGTTAATTTGATAAAATTTAATATTAATTGAATAAATTTGAATTTTTTTTGATGAAATTGAATATTAATTTGGTGTTAAATTAAATAAATAACATTAATTTGATATGGTTAAATGATAAATTAATGGAATTTAATATTCTATTTAATATAATTTAATTTGATAAAATTGAATGTCTATTTGGTGTTGATTTGATGAAATTAAATAGTAATTTAGTGTTAAATTAAAATAATATTAATTTGATAAAATGAAATATTAAATTAATGTAACTGAATGTTAATTTGATAAAATTAAATATCAATTTTATGTTGATTTGATGAAATTGAATGTTAATATAGTTTAAATTAAAGAAACGATATTATTTGATAAAATTTAAATATTAAATTGATGATCCTGAATGTTAATATAATAGAACTAAAAAGAAGTACAGGAACATTTCAAAATTGAGAGGTGTGTCATTGAAGTTAGGCCTTTTATAGGGAGTGTGGATGAAATTTACACCATAAAATAATAAGGAGTATTTCTATAAAAACAATGTTTGTCGTTAAAGCCATAAGCAGACAACACAGGGGAATTCAGTGAAATTTCAGAAGCGAGAGGAAGTCTCATTAAATTTAGACCTAACTATAGGGGGTGTTGATGAAATTTACCCTATTATATTATGCTTTTGTGTTGGGACTCTTGGGTATTGTTTGTTTGTGTTTTCCTTTTTTGTTTGGGTGCATTTTTCGTATCAAGCTTGAAGAACTCATCATCCTTATGTTACCTTGTATTCCTCTGTCCTCCTCTCTAATAAAGGATTTTAGTTTCCAGTTCCTTATACAAGTTAAGAAAGGGAAAAATGACACAAATGTGGTCAATTTTAGTTTCTAACTGGCATAAGTTTCCGCAACCTCTACCATTATACGCCGGAACACTTATTATAGATACAGGCTATAATAGAGACCAAAATAATAGTCAGTGGAACAATAAAATATGAAGCCAAAGGTGTCGCTAAATTAACACAGCAGGACAGATGTTTCAATTGTAGTTGCCTCTGACAACTTACAACCCATAGTACAAGAAATAGTTTATAGAAGTTAATGGTTAGCAAGAAACAAACCAGACTTACAAATGCAGACACATAAAACATAGATACACAATGTCAAACTTAAGAACCACAGAGTAGCACATTCAACATAGTACACAAAATGCATACCACCACAGGAACTGAATCTCTGGATTTTGGTGTAATAAACCAAGAAGGAATTGTGACACAGTAACTCCATCCTGTACGAAAATCATGTGGCCACACAGAGCCCCGTCCATCCTACATTGGGAGAAAATGAGATATTTTGATGACGTAAAGAACAGCCTGAATGGTGAAACTACAATTTACACTTTAAACAATACAACTATTTAGCTCACAAAACTGAGAAACTGACAGACCTCACAAAAGTCATACAGCAGACCAATCTAGTTTAACTCAAATAACATGCTAGATGTAATGTGGTTCTGCAGACAAAAACAATAATAGCATCATACATTGGTTATTACAGTTTTGAAGTAATTACATTTGCCAACAGTCAGTTTGAAGTCCTCACTAGGGTTTTAGAGATGCTATAAAGGTGCTACAAAGCTACCACATGAAAAAAAAAAAGGCCTCAAAGATGTGAATTTTCCAGGTTTTTCCACAGAGCTTGGCACTCTCTTTCTCTCTTCTTCTCCTTCTTTCTACCCATTTTTCCCTTCATCCTTATTCTTGTCCATCTGGCTCTAATTCTTCTTACCACAGATTCCCCATTATGTCCTTAGTCTATTATCTATTTTCTCATACCTCTCTCATCTATTCTACCACTTGTTTCTCCCTTGTGGATACGAGACCCCTAGTGGATTCTAGGGTTTTCTTCCATTTCTCCAATCTTTCATGAATTATTGCACCTATCCCTCTTCTTCCTCTTCTCCTTTCTATCATCATTTCATGTTGTATTCCATCAAACAAAGAAGAAAACAACAATACAATCTCCAAAAAAACTGCCCCACTAGTGTGCCAACTAATTGATTGAAACAAGGCTTGTATAGCAGATGTACGATGAAATTTTGTATGGAATCTCAAGTTTCACATCTTTTCATAAATAATCAGAAAATGTCAATTATTAGATGAAATCAGCTTGAAAGTGTTGTTTATTTATGGATTCCAGCCATTTATTTGAATACCATGTGTTTGATCAAATGTTCAAGAGCCAGGTTACATGAATAATGTTCAAATGCAATGCAACCCTTAATCATTAAATCAAAAAACTAACGGTTTTTATTTTTAGGCCATTTACCTCGTAGATGATTCTGACATTTACCAAATTAATGTCCTATATATGCTAAAAGAACGGAAAAATTAGAATAGCAAGGAAAATACTTAATTGAGAACGTAAGCATATACAACGGTATTGAGCAGGATCAATGTTACCTAGATCGTGGATCTCTTTGGTACGTGGTACGGGTACGAGTACGTAGTACAACAATTTCTTAGGTACGCGGTACGATAGGGGTAGGTTTAGCTGGTACGATATTTTGGGTCACAATTCGTTTTAAAATTCTTATATAGATCGTTTTCACTACTATACAACATTATATATTACAGAACATTCATAAACACTAAATTAATTATCATTTATCTTATAATTGTACTTGATTTTCTATTATTTAAAATAATATATAATTATAAATTTATATCATTTAGTCACTTAATATGTATTTTATATTTGTGTTATATGTTTTAAAGTGAATTGATTTAGAGTTAGTATTATAATTTGGGGTCGTCCATTTTGGTGATCTGAATCGCAAACTCACTTCGCTTGAGATCGATGTACCCAAATCGTAGGTCGTTAAAGGTTTAGTGAATTGTGGTAACCATGATTAGGATCTATATGAGATCACAAATCGTTGCCAACTGGGACCAAAGAATGCTTATATAATCCTACTAATTATAATTGGTTTTTGAAAGACTCTTCCCAATTGATTTATGTGCAAAGGTATAGAGTAGGCAACAGATCAAATATTCATGTATTACCCCTTGGATTGAGAGCTATGGTCAATTATCTTGACATTGTTTGGGGCTACAGGGCCATCAACATTAAAGTTTGAGGTTGAGAAGACTTCCCTTGTGATTAGAATCAAGAAGAGAGGAGCCCGATTTGGAGGGCACAACATTTTTTGTTGTAGTGTAATTGAGAGGAGCAATACATTCACATAAGAGGGGGTGGGCATCCCAAGCTAAACACTAAAAAAGACCCTTTTCTGGTGTATAAATATCAAGGGCAATAAATGCAAGGTGGGTAATCAGGTTCCACACCATGCATGAGAAAAAAAGTGTGGGGGGAAGAAATCTCTTGTTTGTTGCTCCCAATATACTTGGTTCTTGGTACGTCAATAAAATCATCAATGATGTAAATCTTGACATTGTTCCTCGCGTTGTTAATGGTTGAAAAAAAGGACATTAATGATAACTCTGCTAGAAGCCTTTGTTGTCTTCTATAATTATGTGTCTGGCTTTACAAATAAAGAGACAATTGCCTCTCTCTTAGCAACTGCCTGTATCTCTTCCATTCTATCTAGGTTTAGTTACTTTGCCTCCAAATGCTCTCGAAAACATTACTTAGTCTACTTTTCTTCTTAATCTCCTTCACATTTCCTATTCGCCTTAACACACACTTACTCTTTATTACGTCTTCCAAATTTTCTTCTTCCTTTCTCATGAATTCACATCATCATTGTATGGCGCTCCATATCCTAATGGTTGGAACCGTTCTCTGTTCTACCAAAAGGACTCGACTAGGGAGTACCGGATGGTGAATTTGATTATCAATGATAACATCGACCCAAAGACCCATGTATCTACTACTTTCCTACCCCGAGAGCCAATCTTTTGCATGCTATTGGTATAGGTTTGGAGATTGACTTGCCACGTCTTATATTTGAGGTTATTCGGAAATCCTTTGAATCAGGTAGGATTAGCGATGTAACCACAATATTCATTAATTGTCAGTCCATCTAGCTTAAACCCTTGGAGTTTTAAGTGTAAATGTTAGAACTGCATCTATTCACTTTACGGTGTTTCCAATAAGTAGATGGTAGCATTCCAGAACTTCAACGATCAAAATACAGCTTTTCAAGGAAGGTATTTTATCATTTTTCATACTACTAGAGTAATTGTTCACCTTTTATAACTAATTTTGTCCTCACTGCCTGAACTAGTACATTTTTTTGTGAATGAGGTCGGATAATACACTTAACAACAGAGAGGACAGAGGATTTGTAATGCTGTATACGAAAATATAGATTCCAATTACTTATGTTGGTAACCTCTAAGAGGAAATAAGGATTCCAAATATCTTCTTATCTTCTTAATAGATCAAAAGTTTAGATTCTAACTCTCTCCCTGCGTTAGAGCTATTGATGGTGAAAAAAGTATATTAAAAAAAGCATAGAAAGAAATCACCAGAAAGAAAGATATAACTATATGAATTGAAGTTGTAAAACTCAAATAACCGACAACAATTAGTCAAAAACTGAGAACACCAGCAACACTACACGAATTAAATCTTTCAATCAAACAAAAAAAATCAAGTGACTGAAATTCGATTTACCCATTTGCGAGGGGGATGACTCCAATCCATTCCCAATGGAAGAGGAGAAGTGCCATCGTGGCGATGCCTGGGAGGGCTTCTTATCTTCTCTGGCATTGGTGGTCGTGGTGGTTTATGATCACCACCGATCGTTTCTGTTCTTGAATCTGATGCGATCATCCGCGAAGGTCGATATAGAGATATAGAATCGAGGATAGTGGGATCGGAAAAGCCATAATCAATCAAAGAGAAGTCGTAGTCGTAAGGATTCATGGTTTACAACCTAACTAAGACCACAGTTGGTAGGTCTCGTTGGCGTCGGACGCGATTCGTAGGTTCGATTTTCAGCGAGAGATAGAGTTGAAGCTCTTTCGTTTTGGATCTCAAATCTCAGGTTAGAGTCTGATGACTTCTGAAGGGGTTGTTTCGCTTCCATCTTCGACCCAACCGGCCAACGTTAAAACAGAGAAAGAGCGAGAAAGTGACCCATTTCAAAAAAAACTACGAAGTTTGACCCTTGAGAATTGGATTAACCCGGGTAAAAACCCGTAAATCCCATTTCACTTCAAACATACAAAAATTATCAATTGGTCCGATTATTTTTTGGGTAAAGATTGACCTAATTATAGCGACAACCCTATAATTTTTGAAATATTATTATCCACTCTTGTACTTTTTCACGAATTTCATGTAGTACCCCAATAAGGGCTGTCAATTTTTAACCTGGAACACGAACCGAACCTGACACGAACTCGAAAAAAACACGATTAGTTGACACGGTAATAAATGGGTCAAATTCAGGTTCGACACGAATAACACGATTAATGGGTACTGTAGATAGAAAATAATTATTTAACGAGTATTATATTCTTAAATAAGAATTTTATAATTTTTAAATAATATTATATTAGTTATTGACAAATTAAATAATTTTTTATTAACACGAATATTAACCTAAACCCGACACGTACCGAAATGAAACAACACGAAAAAAACACAATAAAAAGTAACACGACACGAAACTGACCCGACCTAACATGTTTGACACCCCTACATGTAATCATTGCCATTATTGACATTGAACATAATCAATGATGTCATGAAATATATTATAGTGAACTACTAATTTTACTCTCAAGTAGAATTTTTAATTTTATTAATCAATTCACATTTTATTTTATTTATTTAAATATTAATTTCATCACACAAGCACTAATGTCATTAATTTAACACCAAATTAATATTTACTTTCATCAAATTCATATTCAATTTTATCAAATTAAGATTTTAAAATTTAATTCTATCAAATTATTATTTAATTTACACTAATTTCAAAAATATATGTGGTCAAAGAGTAAACAATAGGATTGAAGTCTCGAAGACTAATTCAGTAAAATTACACCTCTATTCCGTCGACGATATAATCTGACAAGGGGTGATAGTGACATGTCAAAAACTATAAGAGGTATTCCTATAATTAGATCAATCTCAAGAGATCAGACAAATTTATCCTCAATTTTTTCATTATTATAAAAAATAAAAATATTATAATTATCTTATTTTTATTTAGTCGTTTGTCTATTTTGTATCAAATCAATCGCTCAATTATATTTTGACCAAAAGAAAAAAAACAACCAAAAGTACAAAAACACAAAAAAAAAACGAAGAAAATAAATTGTGGGTCCCATTGGCAAGAACGGTCAAGATTGTTTTTTAAAAATAGTAGGGTGGGCTCAAGGTGAGGGAGGCGGTGGAGATGTATTAAGGTCCAGCCATCAATATATATTAATGGACCTCAAGGGCCACATCCAACCTAATTTTACATCGTCCTCCTCCTTATCCCTAGTAGGCCTAAAGCTCATAGCCGCTATAACCAGCCCTCGGTCCATAGGGTTCTCTCTCTTTCCTGAGTTCAAGCCCATCTTCTTCATCTTCCTTGCACTTCCAATTTCTATGAAAAAAATAGAAACTTAAACCAGAAAAACCCTAAACCCTAGTCACGCGTTGCAGAGTTGTTTCCATCTGCCATTGGAATTCTTCTTGCAAGTAAGATTTTTCGTGTTTATGTAGATAGAGTGTTTCTAGTTTTGATGGATTTATGTCGAGTTGATTTTTAGTTCTGATTGTTAGGAGTAGTTGCTGAAGTTCTTCTCCCCCCCTCCCCCCCACTTAAACGTAGTTTATAAATATGGGGGTCGTAGGAGAAGACCCTAATTAGTAAATATGCGTATTAAGGTAACCTTAGGGTTATACTGTTTTTGTGGAACTTTTGGGGTATGTTTATCAGGACTTATGGAAGAAAACGTAGGCGTAGGATTTTGAAGCCATAATTACGGTTTGATGTTTATATAAGTGAAGGTTTAAGTGGTTTGTACTGTAATAGGTTAGTTTAAGATTAGAATTTCAAATTTTGCTGAAGCATGAGGAAATCTTTACTCTGGAAAACTCTGAAAGATTAGCCAAACTACTCGGTGTTGTTTTACGGCTTGATTCTGTTGGTACCTTGTGTTGAAACTGTTGTATTCTGGAAGAATCTTATATATTTTTTCAAAAAAAAAATTTGTATGAGGTCTGAAAGGTGGGATTTTTTTTGGGGGGGGGGGGTGGGGGGGTTGTGCTTCAAGCCTGTTGTTTTTCAGAACTTTCCGCAGAGTTGCTGGTTTGCAATGCAGTTTTTATAAAGCTTGTGCAGGAGTTTTCTTCTGAGTGGATCTATTAAACTTGTGATTAACATATAGTTTACTGGCCTGTAGAATTAAAGTTTGTGGAACACAACATAGTGAAAAGGGTTAATGTTGTCTTTTGTTATCGTCACACATCTATTCTGCCTTTTGGTACACAGTTGTTTGTATTGTTGGCTCTTCCAGGTCATAAACCTTGAAGCTGTCACAGAACATTATTTAAAAGACCAGCATTAGGCTACATACGGGATGGGCCTTTTGGTCCGTGTCGGGCTATTTAATACATGTTACGTTGGTAAAGTGTTCTTATACCGTGAAATAAAGCATAGTACTGGTCTTGTTTTCATATTAAATTGGTTGGAAAAAATTGTTGCTCTCTCCTGAATTGATTTTCTTTTCTATGGCCAGTTGTTTAAAAATGAAATCACTCTTACCTATAGTACTTTGTAGTTGTTGCCATATGGGAAAAGAAAAGTAGAGAATCAAATCCCCCATACTCACCACTTAAAATCGTGGTCCCCAATTTTTGCATGGTTCTTGTATGCAAGGTTTTGTTTGTGTCATATTAAGGGAGCCAGTGAAATTTTTTGCACTGAGTGTTAGATTAGTTAGGCCCCGTTTGGTAACGTTTCCGTTTTTCGTTTTTGAAAAACGAAAAACGGAAACCAAAAACGATTTTTTTTGGTTTTTGAAAATCGCCCCCCGTTTATCAAACGATGACAGAAACGAAAAACATAAACGGTTACCAAACGAGTTTTTTTTTCTCGTTTTCTCTAAATATCAAAATAAAAACGAAAAACAAAAAATTTAAACGTTACCAAACGGGGCCTTAGTGAGGGACTGTTCCAGTTTAACAGAGATCTCGAATTCGAGTCTCGGGAACACAGCTGCGTTCGGTAAAGAGAGCTTTGCCGCCCTTGTGGTCCTATCCAGCCTGAATCCGGATTAGTCAGAGCCCAAAGTGGCTTTTGGATACCAAATGGTCCGACAAAAAAAAAAAATGTTTTTGCAGGCTTTGGACGACTTAGAAAGCCCTGCTGCTGTATCTTGCCATTAATATTGATTCATGTGACGTGTACATCATGTTATAAAGTTCTTTTTATCAATTCAAGGAACCAGATACATTTACAAAATGACCTTTTCACATGTTATCACCTAAGTTGTTAAAGTCACGTATCAAGCAAATAGTAATATTTGTGTCAGTGATCTCTATTTCTATTATTATCTCGCATTCCGTAATCAACATTATAATTTTTATGGATTTATCAATTGAAAACCAATTCGATGAAGTTATTTGATCTTCAACATTCATATTTTTCCTCATATTGGATCTACATCACGAGGTTAGATGAGGCATTGTAGAGTATTGGAGAATTTATCAACTTGAAAATATAGTTAGACCAAGGATTGCCATCTTTGTAGTACGTGATCAAGTGGGCACAATTTGGTTTGGTTATGGTACTTCATACCCTTGTTAAATCTTAGTGATGATCTGTTATTGTTTAGATAGTTTTATCCTGACCATAATGGATTCAGTCTCCATAGTTTTGTAAAGTGATGCCTCTATGTTTTTCTTTAATCCATTATCACCAATTTTTATATTTGCTTTAATGGCTAGGATAATGCAAAAATTCATTCTTAGTGTTGTTTAGATAGATAAATATTTTGTGGATCATTTGATTGGCGGCATTCATTTGTTTTTTTTTCCTTCTTTTTGATAGATAAAAATAAAACATTGGGGTCATTCATGGTATAATTTAACTTGGCATATGAGATGCTAACCATCTTGGGGGCATAAGCCTGTGATATGCCTTAAGGGGTAGGTATGGCATGCTTATTAGGATGTGCCAAGGATCTCAGTGAACCTAGACTAGGTGGTCTAGCAGCCTTGGAGACTGGTTACATTTAAAATGTTTATGTAATTCTGATATTCTGATTATTTGTGTTTGAAGTATGAAATTCTGCGTAGAAGCAAATATTACGCGTATGATTGTGCATCCGAATATGAAATTACTGTTAGTCAAAATTGAGCTTCTTCAGTTGGTCAAATTAGTGGCCGAATCCTGAAAGAGATGACAAAAATGAAGGATCATTATTGTTCAAAAAATAAGAAATATGTAATTAGTGCGTAGAACGTAAAATTCTGTGTGAAAACATCAGACTTAAAGTCTAACCTTCCCGCATTTGACGACAAAATAATGTTTAACACCTGCTCCTTTCATAGAGATTTTTCCTTCTGTGATCACCAGGGATTACTCATGTATCAAGGAATTGTAAAGTTTGACAATCTTTTGAGGGACAAGAGCTGATTGATTGACAAGGAACCAACAGAAAGAATTACGGACTCTTGGATATTTTATTGCATTGTATTGTTTTTTTTTTATATATATTTATGTAGACTTTAACTGCAAATGTACACTGTTCTCATGATTTTTCCTTCTCCTAATGCAGGGCTCTTTGCATAGATGGCTACCCTTACTGATAATCATGAGGCACCAAGTCCGGATTCCCAGCCTAACAAGCGCAGAAGAAAGAAATCCATAGTTTGGGATTACTTCACAATTGAAACTGTTGATGCTGACTGTACCAGGGCCTTCTGTAACCAGTGCAAAAAATCATTTGCTTACATTACTGGTTCAAAGTTAGCAGGCACCAGCCACCTCAAACGGCACATTGCCTTGGGGATCTGCCCAGTAAGCCGCCGTAACCAGCAGGAGAATGGTAACCAGCAGGAGAAGGATCGACGAAATATATACACCCCCGTCATTTTAAAAACTAATGGTTCTGCTACAGATCCACCAAGAAAGCTTTACAGAGCCCCTGCTAGTTCAACAAACATATTCTTTGATAAGGATCGTTGTAGCCATGAGATTGCCAAGATGATCATTCTACATGAATATCCACTTTACATAGTGGAACAACCTGGCTTTATTGCTTTTGTACGGACACTCCAGCCTCAGTATAATATGGTCAGCATCAATACCATCGAAGAAGATTGTGTGAGTTTGTACCTGAGAGAGAAGCAAAGCCTTTTTAACCTTCTTGGTGGAATTCCTGGACGTGTTAGCCTTACTTTGGACTTGTGGACCTCGGATAAAAGCCTAGGCTATGTAATTCTAACAGGACACTTCATCGATATCGATTGGAAATTGCACCGGAGGATCCTTAATGTTATCATGTTGCCATTTCCTGAGTCAGAAGCTGCCTTCAGTTATGCTGTTGTTGCTTGCCTAGCTGATTGGAGTTTGGAGAGCAAGCTATTTACTCTCACTCTTGATCAATCCTTCGCAAATGAGAATGTGAAAGGGAATCTCAGAGGTTTACTATCAATCAAGAATCCGCTTGTTCTAAATGGTCAGCTAATACTTGGGACTTGCTTTGCCCGGGTTTTGAGGGATCTTGCACAAGATGCTTTAGAATCAGTTAGGGAAACCATTAAGAAAATCCGTGAAAGTGTTACATATATAAAGACATCGGAAGCTCACGAAGAAAAATTTATTGAACTGAAGCAACAACTTCAAGTGCCCAGTACAAAGAGCCTAGTCATTGATGACCAAAGAAAATGGAATACCACTTATCATATGCTTGTGGCTGCTTCTGAATTGAAGGAAGTATTTTCTTGCTTTGATACTTCTGATCCAGATTACAAAGAGACACCATCAATGGATGAGTGGAAACAGGTGGAAACTCTCTGCATTTACTTGAAACTTTTATTTGATGCGGCCAACATTTTAGTTGCCCCAACATACCCTACTGCCAATATATTCTTTCATGAAGTGTGGAAAATTCAGCTTGAGCTGACGCATGCTGCCACGAGCCAGGATCCCTTTATTAGCAGTCTGATCAAACCATTGCAGGAAAGGTTTGATAAATATTGGAAGGATTGCAACCTTATTTTGGCAATTGCTGTTGTTATGGATCCAAGGTTTAAAATGAAGCTTGTGGAGTTCAGCTTTTCTAGGATTTATGGTGAGGATGCAGAGACCTGGATCAAGATTGTTGATGAAGGTGTTCATGAACTCTTTCTTGAATATATAGTCCTATCACTTCCTCCACCAACTTTTGTTGATGTGATAAACGAAGGTATTACCCCAGGAAATGAAGGTTATATAAAAACAGAGATACCTCAGGAAGAAAGCCTTCTTTCAAATGGTGATGGACTTTCCGATTTTGATGTTTATATCTCCGAGATCATGGGTAACCAGCAGATGAGATCAGAGTTGGATCAATATCTTGAAGAATCTCTTTTGCCTCGAGTACAAGATTTTGATGTTCTGAATTGGTGGAAACTGAACAGACAAAAATATCCAACTCTGTCTAAAATGGCATCTGATATTCTGTGTGTTCCTGTCTCCACTGTTGCTCCCGATTCGGTGTTTGACATTGTAAGTAAGAAGTTGGATAGCTATCGGAGTTCTTTAAGACCTGTGACCCTCGAGGCCATTATATGTGCGAAGGATTGGCTCCAGGACAGACATTCTCATTTTTCGTTGGAACCAACCACAATTGTTAAAATGGAATCTTAGCTTTCTGGTTCTTATATAGGTTTTCTCGTGGAATTATTGAAAAAAAAAAGGAATTTTAACATTCAGATAAAATATTCATTTTGCAGGTCTCTTCATACTTTTGATGCTTAACTGGTCAGAAATTGATTGAAGACCTCTCTCTATTACTTTTCGTTTTCTTTAATTCTATTATGTAAATTACGCTCTCAAATTATGCTTCTATGCCTTTTCTATGTGGAAGTAATGATCATCTTGCAATTAACAGGGCACACAGAGGCAGGACCAAAATATTATTTCCCCTGTTTTTAGCATGTTTCTCGGTTCGTGCTTCCCATTGATACCTGTTTTCCCAGGTTTGAATCTAAGTCGGAGAGTTTCAAGGGGTTCATGTCAACCAAGACAGATTTCTGTTTCCTTTCCTTTCCTTTCCCTTTTGTCTGTTGGGTTTCGTTTGTCTATTTCACTTCAGTTGATCTTAGCTACTAAGGAAGTGTACCAAGTGTTCGTTTGGCTTCTTTCTATGTTGTACACTTGGTTAGGGAGTTGAGAAGTTGTAGCTTACTGTATACTTCGCAAGCCTTGATTGCCGCATTTTGTAACTTGTCTTCTTTTGTCTATCCATGAAAAAGAGGGAAATGGGCAGCTATCTGGTGCGAGTAATTTCGGTTGAATGCCCGAGATTCCTTTGGGCAAGGTGACAAGTAAATCATCGCTTTTGGCTGCAGGTAGCCCGGTCTGACAGGGTGAATTTCAATTTTGCAAGGGCATGCGTTCAAAATCTTTCACCTCTGATTCCCCTCCCTAAATCCCTTGGAAGTGTTTGTGTTTTAGATTCAATAGCATGTGAGATTTGTACAGTTCCTGTAGGCTGTATGTGATGTCTTTGGATATCATGTAAATATGGTGCTGGCTGGCAAAATGGATATGGATGAGCCTGAAATTAATTGGGTCAGGTCCAATGAAAATAAAATAAGAAAGTCCAAAAAAAAAGTCCAATCAAAATTGGGTCAACCCATCAGAAGGAAGTCCAAGAAGATGTCAAAAGGCCAATGCCCAAGGTAAGTGAGGACCAAGGAGGGCGTTGTCCAAGAGTAACGGTGACAATCGAGTCGTATTGTGTCGAGTTCGTGTCGTGTCGAACATTTGTCAACCCTAACCCAACTCATTTAACTAATCGTGTCGTGTCGAGTTGACCTGTTTATTTTCATGTCGTGTTCGTGTTGACCCACATAAATTTTAAATAAAAAATTTAACTCTAAAATTTTATTTTCACTTAATTGAATCTCTCCTCATACTTTTTCTACAAACTAAAAATTAACTTAATTATAATAATATGTAATATCTTTTTTTATACAATAATTATGTCAGTGCTTGATAAACAGTTACAAATAATTAATATTTTATTTCTATAATACTAATTAAATATGTTAATCATATATCGCGCAACCAAATTAAATATCAGAAATAATGGAAAAAACAAGTGATTAGAACATTTAATCATATATGCAACGAAAAAGTCAGGTCAATCTCCTTCGTGTTGACGAGTCAACTCGGGTTAAGCGGGTTGAACCCAAACATGACTCATTAACACTTTGTGTTGACGGGTCGTGTCATACACGAGTTTGTATCAAAAAATAGTCAACTTAAACTCATTTATTCGTGTCGTGTTCATATCGAGTTATCGTGTCGTGTCAAAAATTGTCACCCCTACCTAGGAGTCACCTAAACCTGGGCGCTGCCCATGCCCTGCCTTCTGTTCCTCTTGCTCCTTCTTCACTCCAATACAAGTTCAAGCCTACTCCAAGTCAAGACCAAGTTCAACCAACTTAGGATACTCCTCCGAATAGATAGGAGCATGAGAGAGAAAATATTGGGATACGCACTGGAGATCTAATCCTGCCATAACTGTACTTACCAAACTAGTAGAGACCTTTTCCTCATGTCATCGCCTCACCACCTTTGTAAACCTATATAATGTAAGTCCTCATTGTATAAGGGGCATTACCTTCATACCTTATACAGACAACTACACACATTGCTTTCTCTCTTTCTGTTTTTCCCAAGGCACTATAACACTCGCCAGAGTTACTTTCCCGATGACTTCATCAATAAAATACCACCGGCCACCGCTGTCATTCCCGAAAGTGGACGTAAGTCATCTAGACTGAACCACTATAAATTCCTGTGCTTGCCGTTATTTATTGTTTGCTTACTGTTTTAATTCTTGATTGTCATTGATTGCTTGTTAATTGCTCATTAATCACACTCGTTGATATGCTTGACTGTTAATTTTGTATAAGACAATTTGTGCATCATCAATTTAGCATCGTTTGTGGGAAGTAAGAGAATTTTTGCTCATTCAAGCGAAGACGAAACACATACCCTCAACTTCTTTCTCTCGCAAAAAAATCAGAGGCTTGGGGGGGCCAACGCCCAAGCCTAGTGAGGACCAAGGAGGGCGCCGCCCAGGGGTCACCCAAGCGTGGGTGCCACCAATGGCCTGGGTGCCGCCCATGCCCTGCCTCCTGTTCCTCTTGCTCCTTCTTCATTCCAATGCAAGTCCAAGCCTATTTCAAGTCAAGTCCAAGGTTAAGACCAAGTCCAACTAGCTTAGGATACTCTTCCGACTAGATAAGAGCACGAGAGAGAAAATATCAGAATACGAACCGAATATTTAATCCTTCCATAACTATACTTACCAAACTAGTAGAGACCCTTTTCTCACATCACTACCTCACCGCCTTTATAAACCTATATAATGTAAGCTCTTATGTGTAAAAGGGCATTACCTTCATACCTTACACAGACAACTACACTCGTTGCTTTCTCTCTCTCTGTCCTTCCCAAGGTACTGTAACACTCGTTGTTAGAGTTACTTTTCGGCGTGTCATCAATAAAATACCTCCGACAACCGTTGTCATTCCCAAAAGTGGACATAGGTCATCCGAACTGAATCATTATAAATCCTTGTATTTACTGTTATTTATTGCTTATTTACTGTTTTAATTTTTGATTGCTATTGATTGCTTGTTAATTACTTATTAATCACGCCAGTTGATATACTTGACTGTTGATTTTAGACGAGACAATTTTTTGCAGCATCAATTCTCTCTCCTCGTAAGATATGGGGAAACTCCACAACAAGACAATCTTAGAAACCTTAATGCCAGCAATATTTGGTATTATCAAGATCATTGAAAGTCTTAGCACGATTTTAAAAATGAAGATCAACTAGCTCCTCTGATCACCTGTCCCTCTCTTTGGTCCTTAGAAAAGAACCTCACCAAAAAAGCTTGAAATGTATGAGGAAGTCCTCATCTATGATTTCTATTGCATGCCTCTTAACTCATCTTAAAACCCACTTCCCATACTTACCCTTGATTTTCTCCAATAATGCTTCTTCACCAGTCAAGAAGAAAATGATCATGGCTTCTCTGTCTCCAATCCACTTCTCTAGACTTACCCATCTTCACTTTTCTCCTGAAACCAACCCACTCCTCCCGCTTTTCGAAAACTGTAAATCCATGGACCATCTTAAAGGAATCCACTCACAAGCAATTCAAAAAGGCCTCATTTGGCCCATTGTGAATGCTAAAATCATTGCCTTCTGCTGTACTCATGAATCAGGTGATATGAACTACGCCCGTCTTGTGTTTGACAGAATTCCTGAACCGAATGTTTTCATTTGGAATACAATCATCAAGGGCTATTCTAGGATAGACTGTCCTGAAGCCGCGGTTTCTCAGTATACAGAGATGTTAAAAAAAAATGTAAAGCCTGACAATTACACATTCCCATTTTTGCTCAAGGGATTTACGAGCAATACTGCATTAGAGTGCGGAAAAGCAATTCATGCTCATATATATAAGCTTGGGTTTGACGCTAATGAGTTTGTTCAGCATGCATTGATACAGATGCATTGTTTGTGTGGGCAGATTGACATTGCTCGTGGGGTTTTTGATACAAGTTCAAAAGTTGATGTGGTCACGTGGAATGCAATGATATCTGGGTACAACAGAAGTAAGCAATTTGAAGAATCAATTAGACTGTTTGATGCGGTGGAGGAGAAGAGCATAATGCCCACTTCAGTTACTCTCGTGTCGGTGCTATCAGCCTGCTCAGAATTGAAAGATCTAGATGCTGGAAAGCGAGTTCATCAGTATATTAAAGATTGCATGATCGAGTCCAATGTGATATTGGAAAATGCTTTACTAGATATGTATTCAGCTTGTGGGGAGATGGATGTTGCCCTTGAAGTTTTTGAGAGTATGAAGAAAAGAGATGTGATATCATGGACTACTATTGTAACAGGATTTGTGAACTTTGGACAGGTTGACCTAGCTCGACAATATTTTGATCAAATGCCCAAGAGGGACTCTGTTGCATGGACGGCAATGATTGATGGGTACCTCCGACAGAATCAATTCAAAGAGGTTTTAAAGCTTTTCCGTCAAATGCAAAATGCAAAGATAAAACCTGATGAGTTCACCATGGTTAGCATTCTTACAGCTTGTGCACATTTGGGGGCACTTGGATTAGGGGAATGGATTAAAGCATACATTGACAAGAACAAGGTGAAAAACGACGTTTGTTTGGGCAATGCTTTAATAGACATGTATTTTAAATGTGGTAGTGTAGAAAATGCGTTAGGGGTATTTGAAAAAATGCCTCGGAAGGACAAATTCACATGGACTGCCATGATTGTTGGTCTTGCCATTAATGGACATGGAAAAGAAGCTCTTGATATGTTCTCTCAGATGCTGAGAGCTTCAGTAACTCCTGATGAGGTAACTTATATTGGTGTTCTATGTGCATGTACTCACACTGGTATGGTAGGTGCAGGAAGAAAGTTCTTTGCTAGCATGATCACTCTACATGGAATTGAGCCCAATGTGGAGCATTATGGGTGCTTGGTTGATCTTCTTGGTAGAGCCGGGCGTCTGACAGAAGCTTATGAGGTTATAAAGAATATGCCTATGAGCCCAAATTCAGTTGTATGGGGAGCTCTGCTTGGTGCTTGTAGAGTACATAAAGATGTACAAATGGCCGAGATGGCTGCCACACAACTTCTTCACTTAGAGCCTCAAAATGGGGCAGTTTATGTTCTCTTATGTAATATATATGCAACTTGCAAGAGATGGGAAAATTTACGGGAAGTAAGAAAAATAATGATGGAAAGGCGAATCAAGAAAACCCCAGGTTGTAGTATGATAGAGATGAATGGTATAGTTCATGAATTCATAGCTGGGGATCAATCTCATCTTCAATCTGAAGAAATCTACTCAAAGTTGTTAACGATGACAGAAGATTTGAAATTTGCAGGGTATTCACCTGATACTTCAGAGGTGTTCCTTGATGCAGGAGAAGAGGAAAAAGAGAATGCAGTTAACCGGCATAGTGAGAAGTTGGCTATTGCCTTTGGGCTGATCAGTTCAGGACCTGGAGTAACGATTAGAATAGTGAAGAATCTTCGGATGTGTGTAGATTGTCACAATGTAGCTAAGTTAGTATCAAGAGTTTATGACAGAGCAGTGACTGTAAGAGATCGAACTAGATTTCACCATTTCAGAGACGGATCATGCTCTTGTAAGGATTATTGGTGAGAATTCAAACAGGGGAATCTAGATAATATTGCAGAAAGGCACTAATTACTTATACTTAAACTTTTCTACATGGTCTTGAGACGTCTGTGTCTCTATAGGCGATACACTGTACCTTCTCATAAGCCATGCAGGTCACCATATTCTTTTCTCTTTAGATGCATTTTCCATGAGAGATCACGCAACTAAGCATCTCTGTAGCACTGGAAAGAACAAATTGCCTGGATATGTTGAAGAATAAAGTCTTGTTGCTTGTTGATCTACAAACCTTGAAATGGAAAGCTGATCATACAACTCACAGCAAACTTGTTTATACACTGGCATCCGATGACATTCTTTAGCACTATGTGTGGCGCTTTCTGTGAAGCTTCGATGTTAGTCTTTAGCTTGCAGCAGCGTTATTTTTGCTACCGCCTTATGACTACTGTTTCTTGCGCTTGCAATATGAAAACAACGGTCACCACAAAAAAACCCAAAACATGGTTCAAAATTACTTCCTCCAGCACAAAATGATGAGTGAAATATTGACTGTGGAATAGCATACACATTCAATAGGCACATTCTGTGGAAATAAGACCTAAACTGTCCGGATCATCAAATTTATCCAGTACAAATTGTGGTCCCACCAAGTTCTACACTAACAACAAACACTTTGATCGTAATTTTACAATCTGATGATTGACAATGGGAAGATGTCACCCGGGTAAAAAAAAAAAGAGAAAGAGATGGGGAGAAAAGTTCAAAACAGTAAGACAAATGCAATGAAGGACAACGCTGCTTGTACAGATTTCAACACACAGCTATCACCATATGAACTCTACTGCTAAGAAAGAATCAAAAGGCCCAATTTTTTTTTTTGCTGAACTGACCAACATGCTCACAAGCCAAAAACTTAGCTCAAATGGTCACGAAATGTAATCTGGTCTTTAACTGGAACCAGGGTCAAGTACTGGAAGCTGGCAATGTAGACTGATTGATTTATCTGTTTGACGTGTGCCAGGAATAAAGAACTGGAATATCACAGTCAAGCAAGCACCCTGTGGAGCAATCCCGTAGAAAGCACAATCTGGCTTCGCCAAATGACATTGGAGACTATTAAAGAAATGCTTCATGCTCACTTGCACGGTCATTGCATTTCCGCTTTGAATTGCCCTTTGAGTTCGAGTCTGAGCACTTAAATTTCTATCCTCAACTGGAATCTCTGCCTGCTCTCCTAAAACCAACAACTTGCGGAACTCAGCGCCAAGTGTGATCAAAGTAGTTGAAATTTGTAAATGCAGGTCCCCAAATTTGCTTATAGAAACATTAATTAGATCTCCAACATGCTTCATTCGATTGACAAAGTTTTGTAATTTACTCATATCCGAAACTTGAACAAGCGTCCGAGGCAATTCTTGAGCCATATCAAGAGCCGCTTGAAGTTCAAGGACATCAGATCTAGACAAAGGTTTAGATATAGGGACATCCTGAATGATGGCAGATTTGTAACCCTTGGTCTCAAATGTGAGAAATGGTGTTGGTTGCTGTGAATGAGGAGGAAGTTTCTTTACCAGCTTAATTTGGAGACGGCTGGAGGTGGGAGCGCCAGCACCATCACTGTGGCCGCCACTGAACTCACTGTATATGGTGATGATGCTACGAAGTGCACGGTGGAGAAGGGATAGGTCAATAGCAAAAGCAATGCGGTCATCATTCTGGCTGGAGATGCGATAGTCATCAAAAAGGGCCTCTTTGCGGAACTGTGCAATGGACTGAATTCCATCACCATTGAGGAGGTTGTGGAGGAAGAATGCATGGTCCCGAGTCAAGTAGATGTGACATATTTTTCCCATTTTGTCTAGGGCTGGTAAAAACCTCTTCTCTAAAAGCATCGCACCATTGTCCGTGAGAAATGCCTTGAACTTCATCTTTTTGCAGTCAAGGTTGATTGGAATTTGGAATTACAAGTGGAATCCCTTGAAATTTTATTGAAATCAAGAATAAGTACTTGCTTCTCTTGTAATTCCTTGATATTCTTGAAGAAACTTAGAATATCAGATACTCTCTGCATCAGAAGCAATAAACAATAAACAATAACATAGACTAATGAAGTAGAGCTGTAAGGGAGGGATGAGTAGCAACCAATGGTAGACCAATTTATGTGATACTAGTAAAAAATTCATAAACAATGAACCCAAAACTAGCTTTTTGCAAGAGCATTCTTTCAGATTGGCACGAAAATATTCTAAGATCAAGAATCAATTATGGGGTCTCTTGCTCATATGTGAATTACTTAATAGAAGGACCAACACCTCAACAAAATTGTACATCTTATTGACCATAAACAAAGGGATTTGAGAACTGATAGGCTTCTTAACTATACATCACGTGACAGAAAGAAGCATTATGTAGCAAAACTTCACATAATTACTCAATTTTTAACAGTTACTAGCTTGGTAATAATAAAAGATGCAATAACTGAATTAAAATTAGACAATTGCTAGATTCATGGCCAGTGATCTCTATCAAGGAATCAGTAGACAAAACAAATCCCTTTTATGGTTGAATCTCCATATTCCACGCATCCAAACAGTAAACTAGGGCTAACCGTTCCATTTCATACAGTAACAATTTCAGCAGAGCATACTATAGCTCAAGAATATATCACAAGTTTCACCATTATTCGAATATAAATATGAGAGAGAGAGAGACCTGTTGATCTCAAAGGTTAGGGTTGCACGTTGTCGACTGGCTTGTACAGATTCGCAGGAAGAGAGAGAGAGAGAGAGAGAGAGAGGTGGGGAGGGAGGGAAAGAAGTAAAACGCCGAATTTCCTAAAATAACCCTGGTTTCAATTTTCAATTGAAGCCAATAATTATTGAAAAAATAAAATACCGAATAAGTCTTGAATTTCGTAGAAAAAAAAACCATTGATTCCTATGAAATTTTTATTAGGAAAATTAAATCTTATTTTTTATAATTTGTTTTAAATTAATTCAAAGCTCCAACAAATACATTTTTATTCTGATTTTATCATTTGATGGGTCAGGTCAAGGGCCCAACTCATATTATAAGTCCAATATGAATAAAGAGCCCAACTTGAAAAGATCTAATGGGTCCAGCCAAAAGGTTCACGTCCAATCAAGCTTATCAGGGTTTAAATACTTACCTCATAAGGGGAGGTAGGGTTATCCATGAGGCTCATTCTAATCACTTTGGAGTAAGGATCCTCCAAAAGTCTCATCCTAACTATATTGGAGTAAGGGTTATTCAAGAGGCTCATCTTAGCTGCTTTGGAATAAGGTTTATCCCAAGAAGCTCATCCTAGCCATCTTGGAGTACGGATCATTCAAGAGCCTCAACCAAGCCACCTTGGAGTAAGAGTCGTCATAATAGCCTCATCCTAGTCATCTTAGAATAAGAGTCATCCCAAGAACTTCGTACTAACCACCTTGAAATAAGGGTCATTCAAAAAAATCACATCCAAGCCACTTTAAAGTAAGAGTCATTCAAGAGCCTTATCCATGCCATCTTGAAAGAAGTTAACCACCACGTCATCCTTTGATTAGGTTTTATAGAAAGCATTGTAATTGTCTCATCCGTTAAGAAGATGGCATCAGCTCCATCAAATTAGTATTTTAGTTACTGATAAGCCGCCTCAATTTATTAGGAGGCGACTATAAATTATAAGCCCCGCCAACACCTGGGGGGCATCACATTCAGTTGAACACATCTCTCCTATCTCTCTCAACTTGTAACTCTCTGCTTTTTCTACACACTTGAAGTAATAAAATATCTCGGCGATCCTAATCATTAAAAGTGGACATAAGTCACGTTGATCGAACTACTATAAGTCCTTGTCTTGCTTTTGTCTCCATCTCTCACTTCTTAATTATTGCATTTATTATTGTTCATCTGACAGATAGTGTACAAACTCAATTTGTGCAGCATCACCATTTATCATTAAACTATCAATTACACTTTTGTTCATAATTTCTTCATCACTTCATTTTTGTTTATAATTTAATGATAAATTTAACTGTATATGATACTTAATAATTTATATAATTTTACTTTTTTTTGGGTTAAACTTGTATAACAATTTCTATTTTTAAAAAATAATTATTTTAATTTTTAAATGCTTTTTGACATCAAGTCGTGCTAGTAATTTATATGGGATGATTTATTTATTTTTAAATTTAATGAGTTTTGATACAATGTCATTTTTGTAATTAAAAACTAATAGACAAAATGAAAATTATAATAGAAATAAGACTTTTAGAATTTTTTTTGAAAAAAGAAGACTTGTCTTATTGGAAAATTGATATGACTCAACAAGTTTTTGTCACAAAAAGTAGTCAATGCCATAATCACCACTTTCATGATATGATATGATATGATATGTAATGAGGACAAACATTAACTTGTATGTTATATGCTATTTCTCCTCTCTTCCGACAGAGGTGGAAGGTGAAAATTTAATTATTGATTACAAATAGAAAGAAAATGACATAAATTAATGACTCCAATCACAACCGATTATACCATGGCCCTCATCGCTCTCTTAGTAGTACTGCAACTATCCAAATCCTCACGACTAATCTAATAATAATATTTAGTTTCGGATACGTATTAAATCAACAACTGGACTCTAAATTTGATCATTGCAAATATATATAGATATATATTTGCTTTAAAATTGGAAACAGAGTCATAGTTGATAGCTTCAATTATTGTTGGTGCCCTAGAAAGGTTTGTTGGATCTTTACTAGTTTTGGTCATGATGTTTGAAATGACCACTATGGTCCCCCTAAAGACAAAAACAGCACAAAGGATGGGGAAGATCATATCCTAAAGTTTGATTCCCACACCATTTGCAATTTGGTGAAAAGTTTCATAATTTGATGCCAGAGAGGACATTTTTGGTTATGTTTCCACAATTATATTTAGAGATAGTGAGATGATGTTTTTTTGAGTTTTACGATAAATTTTTGTTAGGTATTGCATGTGTGAAAAAATTAAATTGAATAAAAAAAATAAAATAAAATATCTTAATATACTATTGGTGAGTTTACCACCTACAAGCATAAAATTTTAGGTGAGTATGAGTTTTAGATGTGTATACTAAGTCTTGGATCACTAGGCCTCTTAACCCCCCAAAAATAATATTAAAGCCGATAATTGACGATCTTGAGTGAACTCTTGAACAAGCAGTATAGCGTGCTAGTATTGATAGTAGCTCTTAAGAAAATGGATGAGTTCTTGTATTGAAACGCAACTCACGAAAATAGTATGGTGCGGGCTTGGGAGCAAGGGCATTAGGGAGTGGTAATGCAATGACTCATAAAGAATAGTAAAAATTTAATTCTTCAAAGAACAGACTCTTATAAAGAGTGGTAGCGAGTTATAGAGCAAACTCAAGAGAGAGTTAAGCTGGCGTGGTTTACACATGAGGGAGGAAATTGTTGGGTATTACATGTGTAAGAATTCAATCTCGAATAAAAAAATAAGTAAAAATATTCTAATATACTATTGATTGACTCACCACCTACCACCTATAGACTTAAATTTTTATGTAGGTATAAATTTCAAACATGCATATTAAGTTATGAATTACTGGGCGACCTAACTTCTCAACAATTTCAAACCCAAATACTTGTTGATAGTTTCTCCTTTACAACTATGCCCAGTCATTGATTAAGTGGCCAAAAGTTTTCTAATTTCAGAATAATTTTGAACCCTCTTGGTCGAGAAAAACCTTCCTTATCAAATATTTAAAGTTTACATAAGAAAGAAAAATTTCTCAATCCAGCGAGCCAATTTATCATGAAAGTCTCAAGAAAACGAAACAATTTCAAGTCGAAATCTATTCCAATATATTTTTCTTTAAGTTCATTCAAATCAAGTTTTTTTTTTTGGTGAAATCTAGTCCAAGACATTTTTCTCCAATTTCATTCAAATTAAGTCTTCCTTTAAGTTCCTCTCTTATGTGCTCCTCTTGATTTTTCACTTGTTCATTCGAAGTGGTAAATAATGGCCAAATAAAAACAACTTGAAAATATTCCCAAAAAGTGGATGAGCCAATTTACCGTCAGAGACAGAAGAAAACAAAAGAAATTTAGAATGAGATTGATTCCAATACGTTTTTCTTCAATTTCATTCAAAGATAACTCACCCAGAATAAACGGTTATAGTGATACCTAAAAAAATTATTTTTTTGTTCAGTGGTTAAGGGTATTCAAACTAGCTTACGTGCACGTCGATTGATCCACTCTCTGATCTAATCAAAGACAGACTATTCACACCGGGACTAAGTTATTCATAAGAGATAAATTTCTTATAACCTAATCTCAAGAAATTACTAAGATTCAAACTCAGGACGTCTGGATTTGTAACTCATTCCTATTATCACTTGAGGTACCCCTTGAAATTACATGCATTAATAATGAGTCATCTATACTTGAGTGAAATTAAAAGATACATAATAGTCGTTATGTGACTGGTAGATACAAGACCAATATTTTATACTCAAATAGAAGGAAAGACCTGATCTTGACGTTCTTGGTCGCCATTTCTTAGGGAATCACCAGCGGGAGATCACCCAATGACTTCTATATCATATCAAACAAACTATATTAGATAGTACGCAGGTTTTTATCCGATCAATGCAAGGTTTAGGAAGAACAATCATGGGGCTATCCTTCGTTCGTTTACAATGGGAGCTTCTAATACACAATAATTCCCCCAAATCTTATTAAACCAAAAGAAAAAAGCTCTTCTTGTAGTGATCTCATTCTCAGCAACAACATAACTAACATCTTCAGAGTATCTCCAACGCCCTCGCCAGTGCAGCCTTTTAGTCATTTTAGCGAGCAAAATTTCAAATCATGTGCTCCAACGTCCTAGCTATCCAGCTCGTCAAAATTGTTGAGGTCTTCATCCTAGCCAGATCTGGAGAAGGCAATCAACCAATTGTTGCCTTCCTTCAATTTCTGCACAACGACACACTGTCTTCTTTTCATTTACTCCTTCAGGTATGTCTTCCTTCCTCCTCTAGCGTCCACCTCCATCATCGCTTTCCAATATGGTGAACTACTATGAGATCGTTTGGTAAGCGTATTACGAGGGGATTACATATTGGATTGTACTATTTTTTTTAATCGGGCCTAATACTTTGTTTGGTAAATAAATTTGATACTGTATTAATTTCAAAAACATATATTAATCATATATTTATCGTATATTTTTTATACGATAGACCGTATTATGGAAATTTTTAATACCACTAAGTAATGTGGTATTATAATCTAACTCAAACGTATTATTCTACACATTTTACTATTATAACCCCTCAAGTGATAAAATCAAGTTGTCATCAATGTAACAAACACTGCTTAAGAGTATTTTTGTTAATTCAACATTAATATGATAAAATAATTATCTAACCAAACAACCGATTGGATTAAATAACTACTATTCAACGCTTATATTGTATATTGTCAAATACTAGATAAAATTACGTATTATTCTAATACCGTATTTAATCTTGTCTCTAATACATCTATATTGTATTAGACTGTATTATTTTATCTAATTCATCCATTTTTAATACGGCAACCAAACGAGTTCTATATGGATGGGGGTATCGATTTTAGGTTAACCTCTACTTGTCTGACGGTTTCAATCGTTCAATTTAAGGTTTGTTGTTAATAAGTTCATTCGAAATCTCGTTGATATGTATTATTATTGCCTTTATTTTCATCAAATTGGCCAATAACAGAAGCCTTTGAAGTGAATTTTTTTTTTTTTGTTGTTGAATTGATTTGTTTTGATTGTTTAGTAGTATGTGATGTGTGTATTGGTATTTTCGAACTGCTAGACCTCAAAATTTCTCTGTTGTTTGTTCATTTCTATTTTCGAACTTACTCTTGTTGGGGCACCCAATTCACCAGCAACTGTTTTTGTAAAGGAGGAACCAAGGCTGAGTCTTTGTTAGACTCTATTAACGCAAATAACATGTTGGGTGCTTTTTGTGGTTTTGATTTCCAATAGCTAAAGAGAAAATTTAGTACCAGTGAGGTCGAAGAATAAGTGGAATGCTTTTACTTCTATATCTATTTGACACTTGATTTGCTTCTTTTGAACTGTGAGGGAGTTGAGAGTAAGTGCTTTTAGTTTGTAAATCTTTTCGGAATTCGAAGAAGGATGGGGGACTTTGAGCTTGCTAAGATTTTTTTTTCCCCCTAGCAGTTGAACATCTGCCTGCTTATATTTATGTCTATCTCATGGTTTATGAGGGCCTGCCTGTTTCTGTGCTTTTATGCAATTCTGAATTGAAGAGAGACCAAATTTTCAGCAGAATTTGTGTGTATTAGTTGTTTCTTGCTACTGGGGAGTGCAACTGAATATTAAACTGTAATTGGAAAGTAGGTGTGCCATTAGTTGATTACGAAATTCCCTTCCACCCTTGAAACACATTCACATTTAAACCGAAATAAAAAAAGAAATTCCCTTCCACCCTTGAAGCACATTCAAATTAACTTGGCCAATAACCATTCTTCTGGCAACCTCATTGATGAATATCAAATTGTCTTTTGTAGGCAAGCATCTCCTACAACTCCATAAATAAACGTTCTTATTGTGGTACTCGTCTTTTAAAGAGGAGACAAACAAATATTTTCAACATCATCCTTTTTTTGGTCAAAGTATGGATCATAAGCTTCCATCATGCATAGAATACGAGTCATAGCAAAAAAATATTAGTTCAATACCAGTAAAATAAATTTGAGATATATGACAATGAGAAGGAGAAAGACTTATTTATACATTTTAAAAAATATGACCGTTGTAAAATTTAAAATTTGATGACATGACACAATACGTCATCATGCTTCGTCATCGTTATGGCATTTACGTTTTATGTCACGTGACATTTTTGAATTATATTATTGAAAGTTAGTTGAAATAGTTAGTTAAAATAGAGAGCGTAGTTGGAATGAATTTTAAAAAGTAGCTAACTAAAGTAGAGAATTAATATTTAAATAAATTTTGAGTAACTAGTTTGCTGAGTGTGGTTGAAGATGCTCTTATCTAACCAAAAAAAACATTAGTAAAATTGATCTCACTTAATTCACGTTTACATTAACATATTAATTATTGGATATATTATATTTTGAACCTTGAAAGATTTAGGAAGATTTACTTTGTTCCTTAATGCTCCGTTTGGTATCATGAAAAAAATTAAAGAATAGAAAATT
>CM042192.1:3249212-3268374 GCA_023539305.1 Ilex asprella
AAATCAAGAAAGAGTCACTAGAGATGGTCGTAAATCATTACAGAGTCAAATGGAGTTCATGCCAAAGGCCAACGCACAAATGAGAGCCGAGAGGGCGCCGCTTAGGGGTCACCCAAGCCAGGCGCTTCCCATGGCTATCCCTAGTCCTCTCATATGGGCTTTTCACTCTTGTGCAAATTCAAGACTAATTCGAGCCAAGCCCAAGGTCAAGTACAAGCCCAATCTAGCTCAGGATCTTCATCCGATGAAATATGAACATGAGGAAAGAATATCGGGATACGGAGATCCAATCCTATTAAGATTGTAGTTACCAAAATGATATAATTCTTCTCCCTCACATCACCGCCTATGTAAACTTATATAATATAAGTCTTCATTGTATAAGGGGGTACTAGATTCATACCTTACTCAGGCACTTCCACACTTTGCTCTCCTTCTCTCTGTCTCCCCCAAAGCACTGTAACACTCGTTGGAGTTACTCTCCCGGCAAAGTCATCAATAAAATACCACAGGCCATCGCTGCCGTTCCCGAGAGTGGACGTAGCTCACTCGAACCGAATCACTATAAATCCATGTGTTTGTCGTTATTTACTTCTTGCTTACTGTTTTAATTCTTGATTGTCATTGATTGTTTGTTAATTGTCCATTAATCACACTTGTTGATATACTTGATTGTTGATCTTGCACAAGACCATTTTGTGTATCATCAAAATCTATACTATATCCTACCTAACATATAGTATTATAAAAAATTGTAATCATATTTTCCTTCTATATGCTAATGTGAATCTAAAAAGATTTGGTCTTGATTCCCAAGCAAGTTCCAAAAGATGACTCCTTTTTTGGAGGGGTTTTTTTTATTAATTGCCTTTTTTGTGGCTAGTCCACAATTACTAATAGGACTCATCAGTGATATTTCACAAAATAAAAGGAGTATCTTTAAAATTATGCCTATATTCAAGGGGTATAAAGTGAAATTTAATATGTGGTCTATTGATAAGAAGGCATCTCATGAGATGGTGTTTGGTTAGATACTTGCACAAAATAACAAGTGCATAGGTTTGCAGATTCCTTGTCTGTCATGACCTAGGCCTTTTAACTTTTTGCTGGTAAGAGTGTCAAAGGTTGGTTCAAAGCTTATACAGTTTGATTATAGAGGAATCTAATGGGAGAATCTAAACAAACTATTACTATTTAAGTACAAGAAAATTGCTATCGGTAGGTTGTGACTGCAAATAACCCCAAACCTGTTATCTTATTTTTCATGTTGGTGAGTCGATAGTAAAATTGTTCAATTGTGAGTTAAACGTTGTAAATGTTGAGTCACAAAAATAGACTTTTGACATATGGGTCTAAACATATAAAACATATTAACTATATCGTCAAATTTCATAATGACAAAAGACTTGTACACCGAACTTTTTATGTCACACAACTCAAATTTCATTGATCTAGCACTTATATTTCTTAAATTGCTCATAACCAGACCTGGTTGATTATCACATATTGGCTATTTTGGGACATCCCTTCTTTTTTTTTTAAAGTAATGTTATGTTTATCAAGTTTTTTTATTTCAAGTGATGTCACATCAGTTAAAAAAAAAGTAATATGACATAATTTTCATCTGAGACTCACTTATTTGACGGTGAAAACGGTGTAATATCCCTTGAAATGAAAAACTTGGTAAATTTTTTTGATCAACATAGTATATTAGATGTATTAAGAAGAAGGATAAAACTGTGTTGTTCAAATTTATTCTTGTATCCTAAATAATGTGTTAAAAATCTTATATATTGAATGTTTGGTGAAATTAGTGGACCTCACTAATCCAATTACCTACACTAATTTATGATACAAAATTTGATAAATATATCATTATTTTAAGAACAAATGAATTTGAATTTTTATGTCCTAAAAGGATTTTACCAGGTGTAGGCATTTCGTCGAGAAGTTGGTGGGCTTATCATAAATTAGGTCGGATTGACCGGTGGTTGATATTATTAACTTTTTTCAAAGTGTTTTTTTTGGGTAAATGATTATGACTGTCCTAAATGCATGTGTTTTAATGCCGTAAACCGTACAGTTGGTGGGGGGACTTAGCTTGACAGAAGTAACCATAAGATACTACTTTTGAGTTTTGAGACATTGGAGCGTTGAAGCCAACTCCCATCATGTTACTATTGCCTTTATAGGTAATATTTTTATGATTAATGTTATTAAAATTTAATTTTTTGACTTAATTTATTATAATTTTTAGATTGATTGTGAGTTTTATCAAACACTAAAACTTGGTGTTGATTTAATAGTTCAACTGAAATCACATCATTATGTCAACAAATTAAATCAAATTTTTAGATATAAATAGAATTACTCTTATTTTATTTTGACTCGCGATAATATTCTCTTTGTATTTGTAGCGAAAATTATATACGTCGATTCGTCTAAAACTCCTTAACAGAAGACAACATTAATTCTGTACATCGAATTGCTGTATATATGTGTGTGTTTGTGTGTATGAAAACCTCTTCAATTAACTCACATGGACAACTCAAGTGGTAACAATTATGAATGAACTGTAAATTCTGACGTCTTGAATTTGAATTTTGATAATTTTTTAGGGTTCGATAATAAAAGATTTATTTTTTATAAATATTCTAGTACTGATATGGATGACTCACCTTGGACCGGATTGAATAAATAATTAATTAAAGTACACCTAAATTAATCCGAATATCTATTACCCTAAAAAAAAAGAGAGAAAGGCTGCTCACTCCTCAATCATTGCAACAGTGCTTAAAACAATGAACTAATAATCACGAAAAATGTGACAAATGGATTCAATTATTAAACCCATTTTTCATAGAAATTAGAAAGTGCCAAAAATATCAAGTCTCAAAATCACCCACCACTCGTTGGAGAGACTGAGGTCCCAACACGTGAAAAGACAAAAGACTCGGCCAAACATACAACCTATCATAAAATGACACGTGGCACCACAGAGCGGTCACGTACTCAACCTCACCCAGCTTGGTTTTTGTCTTCATGCATGGGTTGATTTTCCTCTTAAAGAGGGACCTCACAAGTATCGTGCACAGAGAGAGACTGAGAGAGAGAGATCTGGAAAGCAAAGAGAGGTCAGGATTTCTTACCAATCCGCAAGAAGGTAAACCCAATACCAAAACCCTTATCCTATCTTCTTCTTACCTTTCACAAGATTTCCCTTCAATAGTTTCTCTGAGCTACCTCTATTTATCTCCTTCACATTTTACGCCACTCTCTCTCTCTGTATGTTTATCATTATATAACCCATTGTTTATCAGAGATTTCAATCGTGTTTGCTGTTGTTTCTATGGTTTGTTAGTTATATCTGACTGAGTTTTTGAATTTGCTACTATATTTGTAACTATTTCAAAGGCAAAAATAAGGAGCAGAAAATGGCCCCAAGGTCAGGTAGGGGCAAAGGAAATAAAGCTAAGACAGAGAAGAAGAAGAAAGAAGAGAAAGGTTTAAATTTCATGCCCAGATTAATCTTATTTCTTAAATTCATTTTCTGCTCAAAATCAACTAATTAACTCATTGGTTTCCTTTTTCTTTTCTTCTGCAGCAGTACCCAGTGTTCTTGACATTACTGTAATCACCCCCTTTGAAACTCAAGTTATACTCAAGGTACTGAATTGATTTACTGGTGAAAACAAATCTGACTTGTTTTTATATGTAAATTAATTTTTGATGATTGATTGGGTGAGTAATGTAAATATGTGGAAATGAAGGGCATCTCAACTGATAAGGTACTTGATGTGAAGAAGCTGCTAGCTGCCAATGTTGAAACATGCCATCTTACAAACTATTCTTTATCCCATGAGGTGAGTTTAATTATGCACATAAATCCAAAATTCACCTGTATGCATTCTTAATTACTTGGGTTTTTTTTGTTTTTTTTTTGTGGGGGGGGGGGGGGGGTTAGTTATCTTTCAATGTGGTTGTTCAAAGTGGTTCAGATTATTAAAGTTGAAGGTTGTGATTTGTGAACAGGTTAAAGGACTCAGATTGAATGATGGGTTGGAGGTTGTTGCTCTGAAGCCAAGGTTGCTGAGAATGGTTGAAGGTAGGTTTTGTTTTATACAAAGGGAAGACTTTAAGGTCAAAAGTTATAATTGCAAAAGAGTATGATTGATCTTAAATGCCATGTTTATAGGACAAGTTACAACTTGTAAAAAAAAAGTTATAATTAATTGAAGCAATAGATGCTTGATCACAATACTCCATAATCAATAGTGAATTATATTTAACACAAATATTGTACAAAATTTTTTGGGGGGTTTAAGTAAATTTGTGCACAAACTTCAGGGTCTCGTGTGTATTTTGATTTCCAGGTGTATTGTGGAGGTTCCAATGCTGCATAAGCTGTCCTATTCAATGTCTTTTTTGCCCTAATGTCGTGTAAAACAACTATAACTATTATAATATATACTTGAGAAGAATATGCGAAATGATTCCTTTTAGATATTTAGACTCATAAGGCAACACAATACATGTATATAAATTTGATGTTGTTTCAAGGTTTTTGGAAATAGGGTAAATCTAGACACAAAAGAAAAAATGAATAAAAAAAATTAAATTATGTTGTTCTAACGTGGATAGCAAAATTAATGAGGATTTGATCTAATAGTACCCCTTGTTTTATAAAAATTTTGTTTTTTTGAGGTAAAGAGTTCAAGTCTTATGAGCAATGAAAAATGTGATTGGTTGATAAGACAGACCTCAGTTGCTTGAATAAATCATATCTAAGATTCTGGTATGAATTTGATTCGAATCTCTACCGAAGTGTAAATCCTTATTTAACTAGTGTAGGTGTTGAGGAACTAGTTCATACAACCGGAGATTTGCTTTTGATTCTATTCGAATTTACAAACTTGAGTGACATAAACATATTTCTACTCACCGAAAACAAATAAAAAAAATTTTCCCTTACCCAAAAAGCATGGTTAACAAAATTTAAATTTTAAACAAATAAAAGTGAAATCAAAAGAATGGACATGTCAATGTCATTTCTTTTATTTTTTTGGATTAAATATTAATGCCATATCATTTGGTTGTTTTTTATATTTTTTTTTTACCATTGTGATAATATACCTAAAAATATCACTGAGATGTTTATTAACCCTTTTTTAGGGAGTTTTATTGAAATTACCATACTCTTTAGGGAGGTCAGTGATTTTTTTAAAAAAATATATATAAATAATGGTGTGAATATTGGGTATTTGGATTTTGTTTTTTTTTTGTTTTGTTTTTGCTTTTTGAAAAAGTATTTTTAATTTTTTATAAGAATATAATAAGTAGTCTAAAAATTAAAATCAGTAGATTCCATAGAAATTATTTTTTTTGGTGAAAAAGCGCGACGTTAATTACATCAATGCCACTGACGTTTCAGAGGACTATACGGATGAGTCCCAAGCGTTGGCGCACGTGCGGAGGCTACTGGACATAGTGGCCTGTACGACACGCTTCGCCAAGCCTAAGTCCGGGAGGGTCACCACCACGGCCGCCAGCGGCGGTGGCGGAGCAGGAGGTAAAGCCAAGAAAAGTGGGATCCACCATTGCACCACTTCGGGCCCACAATCTTCACCCTCAGATGGAGAAGCCCGACCATCAGAGCCGCCGGTCTCGGTGATTTCTGAGAGCTATGACATGGTGGCAATACACCCATTACCGAAACTCTCCGATTTTTATGAATTCTTCTCATTCTCTCACCTATGTCCTCCTATACTAAGTGGGTTTGTCTTCTCTCTTCTTCACTTTTACTCTTATGCTTGAATTATTTTGCAAATAGGATTTTTCGTAATCTCTCTGTGTGCGTGTGTTGGGCTTGCAGATTTGAGAAGAGTGGATCCTAAGGATGTGGAAGAGTCGCGAGATGGTGATTACTTCCAAATGCAGGTGCACGCTCTCTACATATTGAATTTCTTTTAAATTCTGAATTGTTGTTGTCCGTTTCTTTCTTTCTTTTTGTAGTGTTAATGTTTTGTGTATCATTCTAATCTAATGAGACAAACACTGTGATTACCATATGCAGATTAAAATCTGCAATGGGAAGTCAGTACAAGTAATTGCTTCAGTAAAAGGGTTCTACACTTTGGGAAAGCAGTTTCTACAAAGCTACTCCTTGGTGGATCTTTTGCAACAGCTCAGCCAAGCTTTTGCCAATGTACGTGCTTAATCTCTTACCCAACAAGTTATGGTTAGCAAGACCTCATCCTCACATGCTTTCTTATCCTCACATGCTTTCTTATCCTTTTATGGCATTTAATTGGTACAGTGCTTCTCAGACTTTACTCAGATTTGATTTAGAACAAAAAGTAAGAGGACCAGAGCAAAAATACCCTGCCATTTTTTTTTCCTGTTTGATTTATTATTTTATTTCCAAATGCATGATTAGATGTTGCCTTCACTAAGCCCTTTTGGTCCAAGCTATAGTTTCTGGCAATTTAGTTTCAGAAACACATCAACTTAACTTGCAAATTGCTCAGTAAGAAATCTGATTTTGTGTGCAGGCTTACGAATCCTTGATGAAAGCTTTTGTAGAACACAATAAGGTGACATTTTATTTACTTAAAGAAGCTTCCACTGGAAATGCAACAATATCAGCAGTAGAAGTAAAGAAGCTCTTTCTGTGATGTTTTTTTTTCCAGTTTGGTAATCTTCCGTATGGTTTTCGTGCCAATACATGGCTTGTCCCTCCATCAGCTGCTGATTCTGCATCAAACTTCCTGCCTCTGCCAACAGAAGATGAGAACTGGGCTGGACATGGTGGAGGCCAGGGAAGATATGGTGAATACGATCTTAGACCGTGGGCCACAGATTTTGCAGTATTGGCAAACCTCCCCTGCAAAACAGAGGAGGAGAGGGTGGTTCGAGACAGGAAGGCTTTCTTGCTTCATAGCCTGTTTGTTGATGTTTCAATTTTCAAAGCTGTGTCAGCCATACGCAGGGTAATAGATTCTTCTATGAAGGAAAAATATCAATCAAATTTATCTCCGGGCTCAATCTTGAATGAGGATTGTGTGGGGGACTTAACTATAACAGTAAAACGAGATTCCGTGGATGCAAGCTTGAAGTCAGAAGTTAAAATTATTGAAAGTGAATCATCTGGTATGTCTGCTAAGGAAGTTACTCAAAGGAATCTACTTAAAGGGGTAACTGCAGATGAGAGTGTGGTTGTACATGTAAGTAATTGTTCCCTGTAGCTGCACGGCTCACATTTTAACTTATATTGATAGTATAAAAAGAAACATAACTTTTAACGAGCTAAAACTTGCAGATACAACGTGAGACGGAATATAGCTGCCATCTTTTTTGATTGCATTAGTTTGATGGAGATGTATTTCTGAACATTAGGATATAACTTCTACAGAAGCAGACATTTGATACAGAGGCCTTAGGAGTAATCTTTAGTTTTTTTTATAATACTAATCTCTTTTTAACCTGAAGTAAGTGAGCCAATGCAGTTTGTTCCCAAAGCTTTTGATTTTACCTACTTTCAGAGAACATTATTGTTTAATTTACCATCTAACTATGGCATCCCAAATGGGTTATCAATTTTTTCCACCATCGATGTTGACAATGCTTAGATATGCAATCAATTCTCCAAGTTCCTAGTTCTCCTAGTCAATATTTTGTTGCTTTGGTTGTAAGATTAGGTATAAGTGGATAGAATTTTGAGTTTGGGAAACTAGAAATACAAGTTTTGAAAGTTCTGAAGTTTTCTGTTATAAATTAATTAAAAGGTTCTCAAGAATCAAATTTTGCAATTTTCTCTCTTTTTCTATTTTGCTGTGACTGGGAGAGCTGAAGCATAGTTAACTTTCTCAGGACACTTCCTTATTGGGTGTTGTTGTGGTGAGACACTGTGGATACACTGGAATAGTAAAGGTCGTTGGTGATGTTAAGAAGGGACAATGCAGGATTCAAGATGTCGATCTTGATGATCAACCAAATGGAGGCAGCAATGCACTTAATGTTAATAGGTTTGATTCAATACTTCACATTGTGTGGGAGATAATTTTTCTATTGATGGCTGTTTTTTTTTTGGTTTTGCTCTTTTTATGTATGTATGAGGGTTGGACTACTTGTTCACCCTTGCTTGCACTTTTTTTTTTTTTGGTTCTTACCAATGAAAAGTTTGTTTCTTATCAAAAACAAAAAGACTCCACATATGTTTGCACACAAAACATAAAACACAGTCAAGGATGTAAAATGTCATTGTCATCTTCTTAAATGAAAAACAACAAGAAGTTTTTTGTACCAAGTCTCCCACCTCATAACTAAACTTAATACGACAACAAATAGTGCTCCTTATCATCATACAATGGGTCGTTATACATAGCATCCTAGACTGGGATGCCTAAATGGCCAAATTTACAAAAGAATGCTTAGTCCAGTGGTACTCCAATATTTGATGAGTAAAAAACGAACCAAAAAAGTGAAATCTGAATTCATGTGGGATTATCCACACCTTGTAGAGCATGTTTAAAATTTATGAAATGTACTTTACAGGCATAATTTCTATTTTTATCCCATATCATCCTTTTTATTTTTATCCCACTTGAGGGAAATTCTAGTTAAAGGCTCCGCAATTTTTTGTGCTTTTAATTCCTTTTCACCAGCATATACTTGCATGCAAAGGAAAAGCAAACATCCCAAATCTCTCGGAGCAAATAACTCGGAAATATGCAAGTGCCTTGATTGTTATTATTCTTGTCAAAGAGTTTCCATCTTGGAGATTGTTTTATGCGCATATTATATACTTGTATGTGATGGACTCATTACATATTAAATCTTCTTACAGCTTAAGGGTTTTGCTTAACGGGTCATCTAGTGCTGAATTGTCCGGAGGATGCCTGTCACCTCAGTCTGATTTAGGTGATCTTGAAATTTCAAGAAGTCTGGTTCGTAGAATAGTTCGAGAAAGGCTGAGTAAATTAGAGATGGAGGTGGTTTCCGAAAGGTCTATCAGATGGGAACTTGGTTCTTGTTGGATGCAGCATCTGCAAAAGCAGGAAACACCTGCAGATAACTGTTCCAAAACCCCCAAAGATGAGGACAATAAGGCTGACCAATTGGTTAAAGGACTAGGAAAGCGATTTAAAATGCTGAAGAAGAGGGAAAAGACAACTAATAATGCCTGTAGTCTGGAAGTTAATGAGGAAGTTGATTCAAGAGCCAGCAGCTTGGGAGATCTAAACAATGGCGAGTCTACCAATGAGGTGGAGTTGAAGAAATTAATTCCTGAAGAAGCATTCTTACGTTTGGAAGAAACTGGGACAAGTCTTCATTTAAAGGTATTGTTCACGATCATTGGGCATATAATGCTAGCTAAGGCAATTGTCATATTATTAGTTTGACAAGCCCAAAAAGAAAGTGAGAAAAAAAAAAGACTGAAGGAAAAAAGGGTATCGCTTTGCGCTGGATATTCATTATAATAGTCATTGGCTGATTAACAAAGTATCTCTTATTTTTTGTTGCTTACATCCATTATCACTCTTTCTCTAAGGTAACTGCTTAAACTTGATTCCTGTAACAGTCAGTGGATGAGCTAATCAAGATGGCACACAAGTATTATGATGATATTGCTTTACCTAAGCTGGTAATACTTGGTATATGCATTAAATTTGAATCAGTTGAAAGTCTACCATTGTCTTATGCAGCTTGCAAACTCCACTTATAACTTTAGGTAGCTGACTTTGGATCACTAGAACTTTCACCGGTTGATGGACGCAGTCTGACTGATTTCATGCATCTAAGAGGACTACAAATGCACTCTTTGGGTCGTGTGGTGAGAATCTCTCTCTCTCTCTCTCTCTGGTGAGAAAAAATTTCCGCTCATTGTCAAACTAGCAATCACTTCAACAATTTTAATTATTAAAAAATGAATCCAACAATGTATATCAAACTCTGAACTCGCACATCATGGGTGACCCTCTCACACACTTGGAAATGACAGGAAGAATCAGTGTTGGGTGCATCATGATGCATGAACACAATGAGGGAACCTTATGCACAGTAAGAGACTTGAACCCAAGATCTTAATTGACATACACTTTGCACCGTGCTAGCTTACCAAGAGCTTATGCTGTTAGAGAATGGACCCAACAATGTATAGCAAGCTTTCAATGCATGCAATGCCTGAACTCTCAGTTATGATGCCTCTTGTGCAAGTCAAATGCCATTTGGCTTTGTGCCAATCATATTCTTTTTGAAGTTGTAATGCATGGTGCATCAAATAGTAACATATCTGCATGAGCATTAGTTGAAACAAAGTTCTGTAGAAGAAAGGTGTCTTATTTTTTACTTGAATGCAATATTAACAGCATACTAAATTTGATCTTATTGTACACACCAGGTTGAACTTGCAGAGAATCTTCCTCATATACAATCACTCTGTATTCATGAGATGGTCACTCGAGCTTTCAAGCATGTACTTAAAGCTGTTATTGCTTCTGTTGACAATGTGGCAGACTTGTCTACAGCAGTAGCGTCATCTCTGAATTTCTTGCTTGGTGCCTGCTCAATGGAAGATGATGACCAAAACTCAAGCGAGGATCACATCATCAAGTTGCAATGGTTACGGGCATTTCTTGTGAAAAGATTTGGTTGGAGGCTAAAAGACGAATTCCAACACTTGAGGAAGTTATCGATTCTCCGAGGACTTTGCCACAAGGTATCATCTACATCGATTTCTTTGATCTTTGTTTATCCGAAAAGCACTTTTTTATAATTTATTCTTATCCAGGTTGGATTGGAGCTGGTTCCCAGAGACTATGATATGGAAAGCCCAAACCCCTTTAAGAAATCTGATGTTATCAGCTTGATTCCCGTGTGCAAAGTATGACTCTCTCTCTGTTATATATTGCATTTTACATCCATATAGATAATTCAGTGATCAATGGATTTTCAATAACCTTAATAGCCGATGATGCCCAACAGCATGTAGGATGCTCTTCTGCGGATGGGCGAACTCTACTAGAATCGTCCAAGATTGCCCTAGACAAAGGGAAGCTAGACGATGCTGTTAATTATGGGACACAGGTAATAGGCATTCCAGTATGGATCAGTAAGCTGTGGCAATATTATTTCCAAATAGGACAAAAGCTTATCCAGTTCCTGTCTAACTTAAATGAAGGCTCTAGCAAAGATGATAGCTGTATGTGGTCCCTATCATCGAACAACTGCAGGCGCCTACAGTCTTCTAGCTGTGGTTCTTTACCATACTGGAGATTTTAATCAGGTAATCAATCTTTTTGACTTTTTCTTGTACCTATTTTAGTGTGATTAATTATCACAAATGGCGCTGATCATTTTTGTAAAACAAAATCATGTATTCTTTCATTTGAAGAAGAGATTACCAGTTTACAAGGGGAAACAATATGTTCAAGTGAACTTATTGCGATAAAGGGTAGAGAACATCCTATAGCTACATAAAACTCAAGATGTCATACATGGCCACATGGAGATTACCGAGTAAAAATCTTGAAGTGAAAAATCTCATAACATAAGCCCCATGGATACCTCAGCCGTATATATCGTATGAAATATTGGATATATGTTGAAGACCTAATGCAGCTTAAACTTTCTGTAATAACTTCAAAATGAAAATCAGATTTGTTTTTATTATTAAATTTTTCTGTGGGGGGTAACTCTATCCATATTCTGTATAAGCTATTGGACATATGAGGACAATTTAAATCAGCCCTAACATTTTGTTCGCAATAATACTGAGTTACCACCTTTTCTTGGATGATGGTATCTCAAACCAAGGATGGCATCTGAAAGTTTTGATACTTCTGTGTAAGAGCAGTCAAGTTACTTTATTTTCTGACTTTTATTCTTCTACCTTGTTTAGGCAACCATATATCAACAAAAGGCTTTGGATATCAATGAGCGGGAGCTTGGGCTGGACCATCCAGATACTATGAAAAGCTATGGGGATCTTTCAGTATTTTACTATCGGCTCCAACAAATTGAATTGGCACTGAAGTGAGTGTAATATGACCATGTTTTGACATTTCGTTCTTCACTTATACATTGCATTATTTTCTTTCTGTCCACTCCCTGGCTTTCTGAACTAGAGATAATATGTAATCTTTGGCAGATATGTCAACCGTGCTTTGTTCCTTCTTCATTTTACATGTGGGCTATCTCACCCAAACACAGCTGCAACTTATATAAATGTGGCTATGATGGAAGAAGGCATGGGAAATGCACATGTTGCTCTCAGATACCTGCATGAAGCCCTTAAATGCAACCAAAGATTGTTAGGAGCAGATCACATACAGGTTTCTCTCTCTCTCTCTCTCTCTCACACACACACGCGCGCGCGCACACAAAACTTACCTGCGCATGCATGTACTTAACTAAGTCTTGTTCCAACATTTTTAGAGTCGGCTGCATGAATCCTTTTTCGCCATTGTGCTATATCAGGAGTCATACTTTTTGTTGGATCATAAGTTATCATATTCTTTTTTTATTTGTTTAAAGTTAGTTTTGGTCTTCTTTTATCCATTCGATTACGGTCAATCAACATCACATCACTCTTTCTTAGTGATGGGATAGTAGATTGTTTATAGATGTATCCAAACTATTTAAGTCAATTCTCCATTAATCTATCTCCTATATGCTACCTCTACTTTTTTCATGGATGGTCCAATTCCTAATTCTATCATTTTATGGGTGTTCAAATTTTCGATTGGCCGTAATTCCCTACCCTACTGAATGGCTAGCCGCAAAAATCGGGTAAGAATGCGGAAGAGTTTTTGGTCTTCCGATTAAATCAGGTAGGAATGCGGAATATCCATCAATTTTTTCATTCCTACCCTACCCTACATGCAAAAATATATTTAACTTTTTTATATTTTTTTTAGTCATTATAAAAATATTTGTGTAGTATAATTTATATTATAACATTATTATTGTTGTGGATATTTGAGTTGCTAAAATATGAACTTGTTTTGTGTGTAGCTTACATGATTTGTGGTGAACTGGTGATCTATTGGAACAATTATGATTTTAATGTGTTTCATATGGTTTAAACTTAAAATAATTATTATTGTATTTGTGTAATAATTATGATGGATTGATGCTCATGTTTTATTGTAATTGTTGTTGTAGTTGTTTTAGGTTTTAGTGTTATTGATTTATTGTCTTATTAAATTGGTGTATGTTATTTAATTGAATTGTTAAAATGATCCAAAAATTAATATCTGTAAAATTGTTTACCCGACTTTCTACCCAACTTCCTACTTGATTAATTAGGTAAAAAGTCGGATAGAAATACCACACCTGATCGGGTATGGTAGGCCAAGAAAAAAAAATTTCGCAAAGTATCGGGTAGGAATGCAGAAGACTATATTTCCTACCCGTAGGATAGAGTGAACACCCCTATATCATTTTTAGTTTTACCTCGTATCCATCTTAACATTCTTATTCCCGCCACATCCAATTTTTAAGTGTGTCTGTTGTTACTCTGTTGCTTGCATATTTTAATGTCCTAGGAGCTAACGCAATTATCTTTTCATCTAACAGACTGCCGCTAGCTATCATGCTATAGCAATAGCTCTTTCCATGATGGAAGCATATTCCCTCAGTGTGCAACATGAACAAACTACACTACAGATTCTTCAAGCCAAATTGGGTACAGAGGATCTTCGTACTCAGGTGACTACAAGTGTCATGACGCATCATTTGCCATTATTAGTTCTTTCAACATATCAGGCTGTAGTGGTTACTTTGAATTTTTTGTTACTTCCTGTGTTCCAAGAGGGAAAACATAATATTTTACCTTGTTGCATTAATTTATACATAGAGGTTGACAAATACAGACTGCTGCTTCATTTGAATGCCCCTGCCTCTTTTGTATTGGGAAGACTTCATCCCTGTAAAAATATTAGCACAAATACTGGTGATATTTCCCTATAATTTTGTAATTTGGATTTCTTTCTCATCTTGCAATTATGAGACGTTTACTGCTTGACTGCTCTAAAAGTTTCCAGACTGATAGCATGTAAAAAAAATTAAATACTCAAATAAGTAGTTGGTGTAATTGCAACTTATTGTGAGAAGCTTGTCATCACTCGATCTTGTAGAACTGATATATTGGTGTACATGCAGGATGCTGCTGCGTGGCTAGAACATTTTGAATCAAAAGCCTTAGAGCAGCAAGAAGCGGCACAAAGTGGAACTCCAAAGCCTGATGCATCCATTGCCAGCAAAGGTCACCTTAGGTATTGAAACGGTATTCCCAAATTACAGGTTTTAAACTGTGTGATCATATCTTTGCAGACCAAAACCTTTGACCTCTGATTGCAGTGTATCAGATCTCCTTGATTACATCAGTCCTGATCAGGAATCAAAAGCTGGAGATGCACAGAGGAAACGGCGTGCAAAGGTATTTCGATACATATGATAGGTATTACTTGTCTAGGGTACCGAGAAAGAGTATATTTTTTCCCTTTTGGTCAAATTTGAATCATCTGATCCTCAAGTCACCATAGCTATTCATCATACTGCTGTTTCAATTTTTAGTATAAATAAACCTGTTAGCGTTAAGACTTTACCTAGTAGTTCCCTACTGGTTGGTAAATTCAAATTCAAACTTGGCATGGGAGCGCAAATCTAGTTGAAGGAAGGCTCAGATGAAATTTTGGTGCACTTTGGAATTTGGTGACCAAATCTAGTATAATTTCAGATGCAAATTTCTTTATGAACATTGGAGAATTTTGACTTAATTTTTTTATTATGCAAAATCTGCAGGAGACCTGAGAGAATATGGCCATTATTATTTGTTCCAAAAATTATATTAATGAAAGGAAGTGAAATATTTGGTCTACCAAGTCTAGCCTAAATTTCATGGGAAAATTTGATGTTTCCAGTATCAATTTTCCAAGCTATAATCATAGTAAATCACCCGTGAAACATAATCCAAACAAAATCGCATATATGAAGTCTGCTTTCTTAAGCTGAATGCATAATTAACTTCTTCTCTTTCCTCCATGATCTGTTAGGTGTTGATGATTCGTGATAAATTTCATCTAGTGCGGCATGATGGACAAAATGATAACACCGTGACTCGCAATGGAACAGAAACCTCAGTGGTGATAGCAAAAAGCAACACAGAGGAGGATAAGGAAGATATGGCTCTTCCCCAAGAACCCAAAGACAGTGATATCATCAGACTTGATCCTACAGTTGCAGAAACTGTCAAAGAATCAAGCTCAGATGAAGGGTGGCAAGAAGCCAATTCAAGAGCACGGTCAGGAAATATTGCCAGCAGGAAAGGTCGAAGGCGACCAGATCTTGCTAAGCTAAACATAAATAATTCTGACTATAGTTTTAGAGATGGCAGATACAGGAAGGAAGCCATTTCACAGGGACAGAAAGCTACATCCAAGACAATTGCAACTGAATTGTCTCCAATGAAGCAGTCAAAGGTTCTTAGTTTGAGTACTGGTGAGGATTTGAGTATACTGTCAGCAAAAACTTCAAGTTGTCAAGCTTCTCCTGCAGCAATCTCCAAAGTTTCTCCCACTCCTGCCAATCTCACAGCCATTGCTTCAAAAACTTTGTCATACAAAGAAGTAGCGGTGGCACCACCAGGTACTGTTCTAAAGCCCTTACTGGAGAAAGTTGAAGGATTAAAAGAGGAAAAAACTGATACCCAGATCTGCAATAGTTTACCTGAGCCATCAAAGGTGGATGGAAGTGACAAAGTCGCCGTAGATGAAGCAATACCAGATGATGAAGATACAAAAGGAGTTCATGATTGTGAAATTCATGAAAGTGAGCCTGAGTTCGAAAAATCTGCTTCAGAACTTGTGGATGTTCCGTGTTCAGGTAATCATTATAAACCCTTAGAAATGAATGGGAGCAAGCTTTCGGCTGCAGCTCCTCCATTCAATCCAGGTGCCTTCCCTTTGACTCACCCATTAAACTCAGTTGCTGTCACTGGTGTCTACGATGTAATAGCCAACCAAGGCATGCTCGCAGAGCCAGTGGGATTCCCATCAGTTGCTGCTAGAGTTCCTTGTGGGCCTAGATCACCTCTATATTACAGACTAAGCCATTCTTTCCGCATGAAACATGGGTTTTTGAAATACCAAATCCCCATCACCGAAAGAACTGGACTTGGTTGTGCAAGAATCATGAATCCAGATGCACCTGAATTTATTCCCAGAAAATCTTGGCAAACAAATCCTACAAGTGAAGATTCAAAAGTTTCAACTGATCCAAGTTGTTTGGAAGATAGTAATAAGGGATTCTCCGCAGAAGAGAAGTGTGAGGACAAGGACACCAATGTGGCTAAGGATAACAAATTCAGAAAAAGCTCTTCAGATGCCGAGAAAGCAGAGCTAGCAAGGCAGATACTACTTAGCTTCATTGTAAAGTCAGTTCAGCATGATTCTGATCCTGCAGATGACAATCCAATTAGCAAGAAGGCAGCTGAGTTTCCAGAAAGTTCTGCTGAAGCAATTTCTAATGACAGTGCAATAATAAAAATTCTTTATGGGAATGAAGGAAAGACAAACCTGGTTTCGCAAGCTCATAATAACGAAGAGCCAAAATCACCAGATGTAAATAAGAATAAGCATGGTGATGGAGAAGGATTTGTGGTCGTTACAAGAAGGAGAAGAAGCCGACAGCAATTCACAAACAGGGTAAGTGGGCTGTACAACCAGCAATCCATCTGTGAGTCAGTCCGTTGAAGATAAGAGGAGAGATGAAAAGAAGCCATAGGGCAGGTATTCTCCATTACATACCCCAGTATAAGTGTGGTAGAGATCTCTTCACATCACAATTGAACATCGTAGACGTGCCTGAGAAGTAATGTAGTAGAGGTTTAAAAGCTTGTTGTATATGTTAAATGCAATCATGAGGTTCGCCGTTGATTTGTTCAATTTTTGTTGATTAAGAAGCCCCTTGTGGGATGTTTAATAATGTATGTAGAGGTTAGTTTTTCTCTTACCCAGAAATTTTGTTGAATAATGAAAAATCTAATGGGTTTTTGTCACCTCTTCAATTTTATTTACTTTGTGGTTGAAACCTTTGATGTTATTCTTTTCTAATCAATAGCTATTTATCCTCTGTTAGTGCTATTGTGAGAAACTGGTGAACCCGACCAGCTCCTCTTACTAGAGAGATCGATGTGAACTCGACTAAATAGTCTAAATTCATGTGGACAGATCATGGCTTCTATTATCATATGTATGCATTTCAAAGATTCCTTTAACTTTAGTGATTAATTCGGAACTAACACGCCACAAAAATGGTTGTTGGGTGTAGTCAAATTTGAGCATATCACAAACTCAAAAGACCAAAAAAGTCAAGGATAAATTGCAACAATCAAGTCATTAGATTACACCAAATTTTCATTTTGTCTTTGAAGTTTAATTGCAACAATCGAGTCATTAGAGTTTTAATTTAGTCTTTACATCAAAAGTCATCAATTTATAATGATGGAATGTTTTCCATGCTCAATGTATGATTTGGGTAAAAGAGTATATTTGTCTGGTGAAAAATTTGTTAGTATAAGTTAAAAAAAATCTTACTTTATTTTATTTGATTTTGAGAAGGGGAAAAAAAAAGATAAAAACCCTCAAAAATAGAAAGATTTATAGTGAGAATTTGAGAGATATTTTGAAACAAAGAGAGAAATATCTATTTATTTGAGAGAGATATATTTTGCTGGATAAATATACTTTTATGGACACGTTCTATAACATATTTCTATCAAAATAAATTAACAAATCTGAATGGAAAAAATAGATTGAAACTCGGTTAAAACTTTAAGGATGTAATTGTATCGATTGAAACTTTAAGAGCTAGATAAAAATTATGTACATACTTTAAGGGTATGAATTATAAATTACCCAAAAATAAAAAATTAATATGAGAAGCAGAAGCAGAAAATGTGGCTTATATTGCTCTGAAAGCATGACCGAGAAAGTTAAAACAAATACGCAACGAAAGAGAATTAGGAGGCACTTTTGATAATAATAGCTTAGAGAATAATTTCCACATAAAGAAGCTTTTGTCTTCCAAGCAAATCATCTATCTTGGAATTCTATGCTTGCCAACCTTGTGTTCATATTTGGGCATGAACTTAGCAGCTTTAATGAGTTATGACCATAATTGGATTCACTTTATAAATGGGTTTTGTGTGAATTGAGTCAATTCAGTAAAATATAAGTTGTACAATTTAAACACGACACAAACTCGTCTTAAATTAATGATACAGAATACATGTTAAAAAGAATGCGAAATGTAAATGAATTTACCGAATTATGAATTTGGTCTTCAAGCCATAAATCTGACTAACCCACTAAGATTTAATAATAATGAAAACTTGTTAAATAAAAAAAATTCTATTACAACGTTATGTAGCTCTATTCAAAATAAAAATAAAATTCTGCTTCCGACCCTTAAATACAACATAAGGGAAAGTATGTTGGTCCTTGGATAAGGTTCCTGGGGGACTTCCTGTCACAATCTTAGCAGAATAGAATTAAAGGCCTATCTGTTCCTTTTCTTGTGTCTTTTATTTTCATATCGAGTCTAAGACATTTCTTGCCATCTTTATTTTATTTTGTCACGCACTATTACAAGAGAAAAAGAAGGATGAATTTCAAATATATGATCTTAATATTCAACAAAAAAGGATGGTGACCTTTAAGTCAACCGCTAACGTCAACCTCATCTTTATTTTCAAAAGCATAGAATTCTATGGGTGGTCCAGTTCCATTTGATATGCCCAGAAAGTCAACAATACCATTGTTCCAACTTCCGACAAATTCCTTGCTAAGCTTAGAAGAACTTTAGCAGTGTGTATATTTCTTGAATGAGATGCCTCCTCCACCTGCTACTTTTGAATTTTGATGAGGTTTGGATTAGGGGTATCAAACGTGTCGGGTCGGGTCAGTTTCGTGTCGTGTTATTTTTTGTCGTGTTTTTTTCGTGTCGTGTCATTTCGGCACGTGTCGGGTTTGGGTCAATATTCGTGTTAATAAAAAAATATTTAATTTGACAACAACTAATATAATATTTTTTAAAAATTATAAAAAATTATTAAAAAATTATAAAATTCTTATTTAAGAATATAATACTCGTTAAATAA
>CM042192.1:3303374-3330787 GCA_023539305.1 Ilex asprella
AGTCAGAAATATGATCAACTGGATGGCATAGCCACCCCCCCCCCCCCCTCTTTCCCTCCTCTCTGGAAAATCTAGTATGAAAAACAAAATTCTGTAATAGAAGCTAATTAGAAACTCAAAGGGATATCTCTCATTATGTTTGTCTTCTTTTGGTTACGTTTATCATCAAAATTCACCGTTTGTTTCAGATTCTCGACAAACCTGGCCTGAAAATGGAGGTGGAAGTCCCTGTTGACTAAACTAAACCTGCAGTCCCTGCTCTTCTGAACTGTTGAGAGAACACTCAGCTGACCCTTTGTATAAATTGTTTTTCTTCTTGATGAAAAAAAACTGGGTCAATAAAGATGATGCAAAGTGTATTCCAATAAAGTTGAGCTTGTTAACGAAAGTTTTTGTCTTTGCTTTACCTATCCATACCTGAGAGTGTTCATCTGTGTGGCTAAGCATTGTTAATGTTCTCATTGCATTGTTTCATTCTATGAAACAGCACTTACAAATTCAACAGTATAAATAGCTTGGCCACAAATCAGTGTATTTTTTTCATTTATATGTAGACAATGATTCACCGAACTCAGCACGTTCGGAGTTTGATTTATACCACTGATCTGTTGGTAGGGTGAAATCATATAACAAATCTCCATTGTAATAAACATCATATTTGTTCATTATCACCTTGTACAGTCTACAATCATAAAAAAAAACCTCACATTGATGATAGTTGTGGGAATTTCAAATAACTACAGAAGAAGTATAGTTCAAATTTCCCCTCTGTAACCCCCTGATCCAAAATAATCTCGTCTTGAACTAGCAATTTGCATGCTTTTTTGATGCTCTAACTTGGGACAATCACGTATACGATGACCAAGACCACCACAGTAAACACATCCTTTCACTCCACTGGCACTTGCAATTGCCTCCACATCTTCCATTGGATCACTGAGCTCAGCCAAAACAGGAGGTATCCTTTGTTTTGCTTCTTGCAGCAGGTGTTTCAGGTCAAGAAGTGTTGTTTCGCTCTGATTCTTGTTAATGAACGTTGTTGCTATTCCAGTCTTCCCACATCTTCCCGTTCGTCCAATCCTATGAACATAGTTCTCAATCTCGGCTGGCATATCGTAGTTTATTACATGCTGAATGTCGGGAAAATCCAAACCCTTCGATGCAACATCTGTGGCAACCAGTACATCTTTTTTGCCGGCTTTGAAAGAAGAAATGGCATATTCTCTCTCTTCTTGATCCTTGCCTCCATGAATTGCCACTGCTTCAACTCCCTTTAAAAGAAGATATTCATGAATGTCATCCACATCAGCTTTGTTCTCACAAAATATTAGAACAGGAGGAGGGGTCTTTTGCAAGCATTCAAGAAGGTAAACAATCTTCGCCTCCTGCTTCACATATTCAACTTCTTGAATCACGTCAAGATTTGCTGCTCCCGCCCTTCCAACATTTACAGTAACAGGCTTAACCAAAGCACTTCTAGCAAAGTTTTGAATCTTTGTGGGCATGGTAGCAGAAAAAAGAAGGGTTTGCCGTTGAGCTTTAAAGTGATCGAACACTTCTCTTATATCATCTTCAAAACCCAGATCAACCAGCCTATCTGCCTCGTCCAAACACAAATACCTGCAGATAAAAATAACGCTGTGAAAATCATGTTCCATAAAAGATAAATTCAAATAAGCCATCATATTGTAGAATGTTAACAAACAGCCAAAATTATCATAACAAACATGTCCACAATTCTAAACACACTATTCCAAGAAGATCATAGCAACTCAAACACGAAATATAGGTGGTAAATAGAACACAAATAGCAACATAATTATATAGGCAGCTAACAATACATGTAACTGAAATTCCAATCTCATGTGTGTGGACAATTAAGCGCAAAATTGACAGCCTTAGACTCAATTGGCAAGAAAGAAAAACATCACTCCCATTGGATTAGAACGTGACACCTTTCTCTAAATAAACAAATTAGATGAGTCTAAAATAGTTAAAAGGAACAGGAAACATTAACATGTCCAAATCAGAACCAAGTAAATAATCAACATTGTGATGGTGTATGAATTTTTTATCCAAACATGCAATGACTAATTATAAAGCCAGGTATCACTTTGAGAAGTAAAAATTTCACACCAAACAACAGTTACATATTTTCTCATAGAGAAACTGCAGCACATCAGTAGAACATATGACGCAAATCACAAAAAGTGAAACTGTGAAGTAATTTTCCAGTTGATTTCCTAACTTTGAATTCATATTTTTTTTTTTAAAAGTAAAACTGTATATACAAGTCCAAACTATTTTTAATGAAAATAAATCATGCACAAACCTATAAATTGATTGAAAAGCTATGGCAAAATGAACTTCAAGTAATAGTACAAAATTAACTTTAAAGAAGACTGGAACATGGCCCCATAACTCACAGAAATGCCAAAAAAAAAAGAGATTAGATGCATGTGTTGAATTTTTAAAGATGGTATGGGTATGCAAGGCATAAGAGCCCTTACCTACAATTATCCAAACTCATCTTCTTTTTAGCAAGCATGTCCTTCAACCTCCCAGGTGTAGCAACCACAATATGAACACCCTTCTTCACGACTTCCAACTGTGACCGCATATCAACACCGCCAATACAAAGCAATGGCCTCAATTCTGGGTATCCATGCTCCCTCATAGGTATTAAAAACTGCTCCACAACTTCATAGGTCTGCCTAGCAAGCTCTCTAGATGGGCAAATGATCAATCCAAATGGTCCCTCCCCAGGAACGATGGGCATCACTAGCTCCTCTTGCAAGGCTACCATGATTAATGGCAAGACAAAAACCAATGTCTTACCAGAACCAGTAAAGGCAATGCCAATCATATCTCTTCCTGATAAAATAACAGGAAGTCCTTGAACTTGAATGGGTGTGGGTTGCACGATTCCCTTAGCTTTCAAATTCTTCAAAACAGGCTCCGGAAATCTCATATCCTTAAAATTTTTTATTGGAGGGGGAATATCTTCACCATCCACAATAATGTGCCACTGCTTCCTAATGGCATCAAAAGCTGTTTTAGGCATCCTTCTAATGTGCAGTGGAGGTTTCCATCCCGTTGGCAAAGGGTCACTGTATGTGATTCCCTTCGCAAGTTCACGAACAGACATTAAGGTCTTGCGGTCGGAGAGGTGTTCAATCATCTCCTTCTCTTGTTGTACCACTTGTTCTGTGGGAGTGATTTCTGGCTGGTCACGCTTCAATTGAGAAGCCTTCACCAGTAAACTTGGTTTGACTTCGACAAGTTTCAACTTTTCTGTTTCCTCTTCAAATTCTGAAGATTTCCCTTTGCGTTGTAGAATCTTTTGTGCCTCCAGGGCCCTACGCTTTGAAACCGGAACATACTCGACATAATCATCATCATCTTTCATTTCCTGCAAGATCTAAAAAGTGTTGGTAAACCAAGGGATTGGAAACATTAAAGTTCAGCTTCAATTGTAAAGACAAACAAAAGCTTGCATGTATATTAGAATTTGAGATTGGCTCGACTTACAACAAAAACATGCAAAAATGAAATTCCATAATGAAAAAGGAATAAAATTAAAAATTACACTGAATCCAATCCAAAAACCGTATAAATCCAAGTAGAAGTGTATTATTTAAAATTACGGGGATCGTGATGCATTTTTAGGACCACACAAAATAAGAAAATTAATAGATGGAGCTATAGCTACAAAATGATCATGAAAAATATATCTACATACAGATTTTAGTGAATGGTATGGAGTCTTGTGTAGGTAAGAGCCTCTTTTTTAGAGGAACAACCAAAAATAAGAGAAGTTGAATTTATTTAAGACAAAAACACTATATACATCTAATTTTGGCTAAATTTCCAAAAGAACTCAGAAAACGTAAAGAATTAAGAGTTGCAGTTTGCAATGGAAAACAATGTTGACTTAAATAATTTAAACATAATGCAACTAGAACGCAACAAATATAAAATCATAATTAAATTCTCTTTACGCAACACTTAAAAGAACTTTATGACTAAGTAGCCATCTAGCTGAATTGTTTAACAAGGACTTAAATTTGGTCAAAGATCCATTTTTTGCCTAATGTCCTAAACAAAGCTAAGAAGAAATACTGAAGAAACCAGGAGACTATTATTGCCAGTAGTCTTTGGAATTCCTAACAAACTTGGGATGCTTTAAGACAAAGAACCACAACAAGACACATAGAAATTAGACTCACTATACCAACTTCATGACTTTCATAGCAGACTCTTACTCAGTACTTCTATCAAGCAATTTGTGAGCCTCAGTTAACCAATGCTTAAAAATACCAAAACGAGATCTTTTCCGTTGAAACCGTAAATAGAAACCACAAATTGGAAAATTAAGCAATACCCGTATCACAATTCAAAGTAATTAATCAAATCCAACACCAGGGCAATGTAGATATATATACACACACACACATAACAGCAAAAAGCCAATCAAATCTATAAAAAAAAAAACAAAGTGGAAGGCAAAAAGGTGCGAAATACGTACTCTTTGAGGGCTGTTGGCAAGCGTAGTCATGGTAGCAGTGCGGCCGAACTGAAATCTCGCTATGGCGACGACGTAATCAGGTAGATTGTCGACGGTGAATCAGAATAAACCCGTCTGAAAGATTCAACTTTGTTATGTGACGAAGCTTTCAAAGATTCAATTCTGTCGAGGTAGGAACTGTCTGTGACAAATTATCCAAAAAAACAACAAAAACTCAATAACCCAGATCACGGTTCATTGATTGAGATCATATATCTGAAAGCTTGTATGAAAATAAAGATAACAATAAGAGCTCAATCCAATTTCAGTAAACTCACCAGGATATATAGACGTCGATGTTCGGCGATGAAAGATCACCGTTGCCGGAGAAGATAAATTACTCAATCCTCAAGCTGTTGGTGTCGACGTCTGATCTTACTTTTCGGTTTTTGTAGTTTTGGATTGGATTAAACCCTAAGGGGTGTTTGGTCTGATGGATAAGTAAGGATAAGGCAAGCTGGATTGGATAAAAATATCCGGGACCCACCCAAGTTTGAATCAAAACCTCTGTGCTCACTTTCCTCTCTTTCTCCCTCTCCAGTCTCACGGTCACGCCACTTTCCTCTCTCCCTTGCTACATACACAGCACCTCCACCTACGCCACCACCAACAGCGACCAAACACCACTAGCGCCCCACCCCTTTCCTCTCTGCCTCTCCACGACAAAGCTACAGCCACAGCCAGCGGCACCTCTGAATCATCTACGCCACCTCCAGAACCAGCAAACGACGCACACACAAACCCCGTCCCCTATCTCTGTTAAATGCGCGCGCACACACACAATCCCCTAATCTGATGTTTTCCATCTCCAAACCCCCTCTATACTATTCATTAGGGTTAGAATTAAGGTTAAGATTAGGATTAAGATTGAATTGACGCGAACGTTGAATTGAATTCAAATCCAATCTAACTCATAGGATGCAAACACACCCTAAACGATTAATGTCTCAGTAAACTCAGTCGGGTAGAATTAGGGTTTGTTTGGGTAGTGGGATAAAGGGAATTAACACTCATAAGGATAAATAAATAAGGTAATGGATCTCATTTTTTCTTTGTTTGGAAATTTTTTTTAAGGTGGGATAATAAATTCGGGTCAAGTCTTAACCCGGTTGTTACAGTGGCTCATATCCCACCTACACAGGTTATAATTAACCCACCCCTCCCACAAGTTACAAACCCTGGGTTAACCCCCCACCCCCCAAGGCATATTTGTCTCTTAAGTTTGTAGTGAATATATAATACTCAGATCCTTTAAATTTAAAATATTATAAATAGACAAAAAATATTTCAATCAATAATAGAATATCAAATATTTTAAATTTACAATCAAAATTCATATTCTAATGTATTATTTAATAAAATAAAAATAAAAAATTAATTTTTTCTTAAAAAATCGTAATTAGTATAAAATTATACTATCTATTGAAATAAAATTAAAAAAAATAAACAAGGAGTCTAAATCATATATAATTTGTATATGTTTTTATATATATGTAAAAATGTATAATTTTATTAAGATAATCCACCTGTCAAAACATAGAAGAATATGATTGGTTTTGATTAGAATGGATAGAGTCATGGGTAAAATGATAAACTATTATAAAATTATTTGTGTAATCTATGAGACTCACTGAATTACATATTTGTTTCCCAAACAAAGATTGAGATTGGATATATTCAAAAGTTAGGGTTTTAAATTGAATGAGTGAGTTTAATCTGGATAAATTAGGATATAAAAAAACAAATCTTATCCTATCCAACCCCAATACCCAAACACACCCTTATAACCCAATTCCACTTGGCGTAGACATCGTGAAGCCATTCTTCTTTCTAATCCTGATTTTGATGACGTGCAAAACACTCATTGGCTAACCGTACCCGGTTACTCTGGAAATCGAGACCCGTTCAACGCCCGGGATGTCCAACCCATCTTCTCTTTTTCTATTTTTACTGCTCATTTTTTGCCCTTCATTCCCGCACACAAAAAATAAATATATATAGATAAGAGCATATTCTATAGTATTTTTTATTTTAAAGAACATCTTTGATAAAAATTTAAAATAAAAGTGCAATTTTTTTAATAGTTCCAATATAACTCTCAATTTTATTATAAATAGTCTTTATAGTGAGTAACATCTATGCAAAATGTGCACGTCATTTTTTTTATTCATCAATTATTAAGCACCGAGATTTAACTAAGCCAAATAAATAGTTTATTTGATCAAAAAAAAAAAGTTTATTGGATAAGAATTTTTAGAGATTCACTCACTAAAGTAAACAATTGAATGAGAATATAGAGTATGTTCGGACAGCTCTAAAAGAAACTATAAGTAATTTTGAATAAATAATAATTAATTAACAAAAAAAACAACAATAATGAAATTTTTGGCTAGAGAAGAGGTTCTATGATATGGATGTCTAACCCACAACTCGGTCGATCGATTGACCCACCTGACAAATGATAAAATTCTCGATCGATTTGATCAAATTTAAAAAAAAAAAAAAACTTATTCAAAACAATAGAGCTTTCGAAATATAAAAAATGAGGGGAAAGAATTTTTCAGTCCCCCCTCAAGAACATGCTATACAATAGTACTATATGTTACCATTACTTTTTCATGATTTATTTATTTTAGTTAAATCTCATCACCGCTCAAACAACCTCTCATGCGGACAAATGCAATAACAATACTACATAATTATTTATACACGACTCATTAGTTAATTGTAAAGTATAATATTTATCTAGTGAATTTAATTATTTCATAAATTATCAATAAAACACCACATTTAATAACAGTTGATAATGCACAAATTAGGTTTGCACACCACCTGTTAATTATCAATAGTAAATGCAGTAATTAAAGTAGAGAGAATACAAGAATTATAGTACTCGGTCAAGGTGATTTACTTTCACTTTTAAATGACTAGGGTCGCCGGGTCTTTTATTAACTCAAGAGAGTAGGGAGTGCAGAGAGTATAAGCTTAGAGAGGGAAGGGAGAGAGTTGTGTTCAACAAAGTGTAATCTGCCCCTCAAGTGTAGGCACACCTTACAATTTATAGTCGTTCCCTAACAAATTTGGGAGACTTACTAGCAACTAGATAGCTATTGTGGTGGAGCTCACGACTTCCTCTTAACAGGGCGAGGTAGTTGAGGTGCTCTCCATGAGACTCAGTTAAAGATGAGAAAAGGATTGACTCTTTCTAAGACGGCAAGAGTGAGACTTATGAGTGATCTCCTAATGACGTAGCTAAGCTGAAGCAACTCCCTGATGAACTTAACTGGACTTGGACCCATTGAATTTGATGGGTCTTTATAAAGTTGGGCTATTAGTTAAAATTGAACTTTTCACATGGATTGGGTCTAACCCATCAATAGTTATATAAATATTTTTTGGAATTTTTAATGTTCTTAATATATATTTTTTTATTTTTTCTTAAGAGATCACCCACGTAGATGATTAATTGATCTACAAATGTATACGAGCAATTCTATATGAACCTAATCAAAGACTTAATTCAACATAATCCTTAGATTAGCTATAAATTTCAATATTAGATGCAGCTCAGGATTAAATTAATTTCTCAAATTAGGTTTAAATAATATTATTTAATATATAATAGATTTCACTTAGTTACATAGTTCTTTTAAACTCCAAATGCTCATGAGCTCCGGGCAGAAATTTTTGCTTCGGAAGGAAATTCTTTGTGCATTTGCTGTTTCATTTTATAAAATTCACAAATTTGACTAATTATAAAATTCTCATTTTACTTATATTTTTATTTGAGAAGTATTGTCCGAAGCCTAAATATAGATATCAAACTGCAATAATATTTATAAATTATAATTATTATTTTAGAACTTTATAATTAATAAATATTTAAAAATTAAATAATTTATATCAGAGTTGTGCATGAAATTTTAATTTTATATATTTTATTTATATTAAAGCCTTATGGTTAAATGTGTATCTGTATATATATAATATGACACCCTCAAGACATTTCTGTTTTCAATTTTTTTTTTATGTTGATATTTTTGCATTCCTCTCTATGATTTTGGGATTTCACTTAATTTTATGATAAATAATTTATCCAAAAAATAAAAAGAAAATGCAGAAATCTTTATTATATATTTTCTCCCTATCCTTCCACTCACCACCGTTGCTCCGCGCCACAAAGCCTTCAGTTCAGAGAAAACACACGACGCACAACCATGGAAGTTGAAGTGAAGCTACGATTACCAGACTCAGCCTCTCACCAAAGCCTCTCCAACATACTCTCACCGTTCCACATCAAAACCCACCTCCAAGAAAACGTCTTCTTCGACGGCATTAACTCCGAGCTCTCTTCAAACCTCGCCGTACTACGTCTACGATTCTACGACCTCGACACCCACTGCATCGTCTCTCTCAAAGCCAAACCAATAATCTCCGACGGAATCAGCCGGGTCGAGGAAGATGAAGAACCCATCGACGCCGCCATCGCCCGAGCCTGTGTGGCGGAGCCCTGGCGGCTATCGTCGATTAATTCGTCTAGAGTACTCAAGCGAGTGAGAGAAGAGTTCGGTGTTAGAGAAAATGGGTTGGTGTGTTTGGGAGGGTTTAGGAATGTGAGGGCAGTGTATGATTGGAATGGGTTGAAATTGGAGCTCGATGAGACCCATTATGAATTTGGGATGAGTTATGAGATAGAATGTGAGAGTTCGGAGCCTGATAGAGCTAAGAAATTGATTGAGGGGCTTTTGAAGGATAATGGGATTGGGTATTCAAATTCGGAGATTTCCAAGTTCGCCGTTTTCCGGTCGGGAAAGCTGCCTCAGTAAGTTACAATGACAAGTTTGTCACTTTTATATCAGATTAATTAATTAATTAATTAATCACTAAATTGTGATTTAGACTTTTTTTTTTATTGAAATTGAATGATTGTAGCAATTAACATGTGATATTTGAATTTATAGTGTGTAATTTGATAGAATATTTTGTGGATTTGTGCTCATTACTTACTGGTTATGCATAAGATTCAAGTTAGGTAACTGAAAGATCATTTCCTAAGGACCTTTTTATTGCAAACTCAATTGCTAGTTGGTGAAAAGTTGTAAACCTATCTACGATTAGTGGATAGATCCTTAGTAGTGGTGACCATTTCACTCTTCTGCGGACTGATACATGTACGAATGCTCAAACAGGAAAGTTGACTCTTGGAATGTGGGGGTTTGGTCTGAGAAATTCTTTCTTTCTCGTTCACTCAGGGGGTATGGACACACCTGCTAGCAGTTATACACTGACTAGAGCAGCAAGGAGCTACAAAAGAGCTCACTTTCTCTCCTCTAAGGTTTTTTTGGCCTCCCAAAAAATCAACTTTTTCTTCTGTTATTGTTGTGGAGAATGAAGAGAATACAGTATATCTTAGTCATCCTATGCAGTTGTAAAACAACTGACACTGCGATTTTATGTGGTTTGCCATTATGCCTATATCCATTGGCTGGAGAGAGCACTTCATCTTGCAGATTTCAATACATGAAACGTTTCTGGGTAACCTTGGGAAAGATCATTTTTTTTGCTTTTTCAATCCAATAAATTCTCTAATCATTTTAGGCTGAAAATTTTCTTTTCTTTAATGGTCACATCCCTGGTAGGTTGGAAATTAACTTGCTCATGAATTTTGACTGGAGTTCTCCATTAGTGGCTAAACCACATTATAGAAAAGAGTGTCATATGAAAGGCCAGTAACTAATTTCAGACAAACTATGGCTGTTCCAATGTACTTTCATGCTCTTCCTCTCACCTTGCAAACAACTCTTTCCGACTTATTGAAGAACTTTCTGTTAAGCCCTGCAGACTGGTATGGTCTTGTGTGGTGTATTAAACCGAATCTCCCTGTTTCTTATATATCACCTGAGACAGTTTCTACGTGTGAGAGAATTTGTCTCTGTTGTTCAAGAATAGAGTACATCATAGACTAGTTCTTGGGAAAGGGTTAAGGTGGTGATTTTTATAATCTTTAGTCCCATCAATCCGCTTCTTTCTCTTGTTGTGCAATTTAAGGCAGTATCGAGGAGTGCAAGGGGATGTCATAAAAGCACAATTCAAATTCCCGGACTTTTTTTTTGTTCCCTACCCCTTTTGGTTTCACGGAAAGAATAATGAAGAAGACTACCAGGGGAGCCTCTTGAAGACTGTTTCGGCTATTTCAGCATGGAGGAAATTCATCAATTTTCTCATGGTCAATCTGATTACCAGTAGTACATTCTTTAATACTTTGCTGGGAATTTCATTTGCAATTCATGATTGTTATAAGTTGAATGCAGAGACAGTCATCGCTATGAATGACTCCTCCCCCAATTGAGATTCATTCTGATTATCGTCTTTCATCTGTGCAAACATTTAGAATTATCGAGTATAAAAATTTATTGTTTTGTTTGTATTTATACTTATCTTTCCATATCTGCATGCCTTTCCTTTGTGTTTGTCGAAAGTTTATTCCCTCTTTAATTAAAGAGATTTATTCCCTGTTTTGCAAACTGTGGCTCTTCTATGCCTGAGTTAAGTCTGCACTAGCCAATGCTTTTCTTTTGTGTGATCACTTGGCAAATGTATCTTACACACAAACACGTTCTTCCAAAGGGATTGTACCATTGAATACTTTTTAAGATTATTGAATATAATCTCCGGGATATATGATGATGAATTCTCCCATTGCTTGTTTAAGCATTCTTAGAATCAGCTAAAGGGTGTTCCTTTCACATGACATAAACCATAGTTTAGCCGATGCGTGACAGCATAATTTTGCCATTCACATGACATAAACCTTAGTTTAGCCAATGCGTGACAGCATAATTTTGAGTACTGAAACGAGAAGAACAGTTGCTTTTATTGTTCTAAGGTATTGACCTAGACCACTTAAGGTTATGGGTCACAGTATTGACTATCTCGATCGAGAGACATTGGTTGTGGCATCACAAAATGATTTTGGGTGATACACACAAAAAGCTATATCGAAGAAGTGCATGACAAGAGATTCAAGTAATGTTGCGACATCACGAAACAATATCGCTCAATTCAGTGTAGATGACCCGAATGACTCGATTCACTCAGAGATGTTTTGGGTGAGTTCATTTAGCCCCTTGAGACTCGTTATTTTTACAGAATGTGGAACTATCAGAGTGGAGGATGTTGAGTAGAATGACCCGGTATTTTAGTATTCTTACATATTTTGTAAGAGAAAATTAGGTTTATTTAGTAAGAGGACAGCGTAAATTTTTAGAGGTGTGATGTCCAAGTGACCCTAACTTAGGTTTTTGTAATCAACCCTTCTTTGAATCATGTGATCAACTAATATAGTTATTCTTCCTTTCATGGTTTGATCATCCAAGGGAACACTAAAAGGATCAACATCCACAAGAACGAAGGAAATTCATTTTTTCCTAAAAATAACCAAGACAATGTCCTCTTGGTTTCAGTAAATATCCTCCCAATCTGCAACTCCCCAAGTACTACTTGAAGGCAATAAGGAAATGAATGGAAAAACAATAATGTTCCTCATTTTTTCTTCTTAAATGGTGGTTGATTTTGCTCTTCCTCGTCATCTTCCTCTTCACCCTCGTCTTCATCATCCTCATCATCATCTTCATCGCTGTCATCATCATCGTCGTCATCATCATCACTTCCTCCATCACCATTAGCCTCAACATCATCCTCAGAATCCCCTTCATCATCATCACTCCCTTCTTCTCCCGAAAATTCATCATCATCCTCGTCATTGACATCAGCATCATTGTCTTCATCCTCATCATCCTCAGTATCACTGGCATCCTTGTTCTCAGCATCAAGCCTTGTCACTCTGTTAAGATCACGTAAAGGAAAGCTGCAATGCATTTTACAAATTCAGCAGTAAAATGAGTTTTCAGCCTCTTCCAAATAAAGTGAAAAACCAAAACTGAAAAGGGAAAAAATTCTACCATGATCCTACCTCTTCTCTTCTCCTAGGGGATTCGGTAACATATCAGTGTCATTGGGCACAGATCCAATCTGCAAAAAGGAAGTCAATTCAAACAGAGATGTCTACTAAAGGAGGAAAACCATCTAAACAATGAGATCCTCCACACACTCCACAATGCCGCTTTCTTATTCAGCGATCGTAAGAAGAAACCCCACAATTACTGGTAATAATAATGAAACAACCACTGAAATGACTAGTATTACAAAATAATTCAAACTAGACCATATTCCAAGATCAAAGTCCCAAAAAGCAAGACAAACTGGAAAATCCCGGGGTTGCTTATGGAAAGTGGAAATGGAAGCAGGACAGTTTCGACTGAATGAATACTTTAAATTAGAGCAAGAAAAAACGAATGTGATAAATTCAACTTATAAGACTTTGGAACAATTGAAGAATTACAGAAATGAAACTATATTTATTTTGAACAACAAAAGGCAATTAATCAAGTTCATTAACAGATCCCGCAACAAGCCTTACAAGGAGCTCTAGGAACTCTGAATAGTTGTTCAAATGACGAGTTGCATTTACTTAGTAAGTCATCCACAAACCAAACTGAGCAGATACCATATTCAGAATTGGTGTAACAAATAGAATACAACTCCAAGTCCAAGCTTAAAAAGTCTGCTAGAAACAAATAAGAAGACAGCCATTAAGATTTTCCTTCTAAGGCTACCAGATAACAAGACATCTAAAATTTGAAACTCAAACTCTCATCAACCACAACAGCGCATCAAGAAAGTCTAGAAAAGAAACAAAAGGTCAGCTACAATCTAAAAGATCCTCCAATAAGAAAACTCAAATTTCTATTTCACATAGACTCATCAATTAAGTCAAAAGCAAAAATCATAGTTCAAAGCCCAAATGAAAACACACACACACACACAATGCCAGTCTATTTGATCCAAACACAGGAAAAGCTTACATTACTTCTAGACTAGACAGGGAAAAAAAAGCATTCAAAACCTAAGACCAGGAAACTGAGAAAGTAACAAAATTTCTAGTCCGTAAACGCAGTAAAACCACAGAAACCCAACTGTTCAGAAAACTAACAATGGCCAATCCTTGTACATTAGAGCATCACATAAAGATCAGATCAAAATGAAAAAACTTGGAAAAAAATCCAGAGGGTCTGGAGGGCAAATAATTGAGAATGTACCAACAAGATAAGCCAAACAAGGGTCTTCTGAGCAGCCAGAGCTGCATCAACCACCACAGCCTCCAGTGCAGAGCACACCATCCTCTCCAGAGCAAAAGCGCCGGAGCAAAGTCTCTCCACCTCCATCCTTTAACCAATTCGACGACTGTTTTACACAAAAAAAAAAAAAAACAAAATGAGTTGGCACAAGAAGCTCAGAGAAACCAGAAGACACAGAGAGAGATAAAGACAGACAGAACAGTGTTGTCTTACCAAAGATTTCCCTGTTGGCTGTTCCACTGTGGAGTGTGGAGAGGCCCGTGGGGTTTTGGCAGTGTCGAATGGCAAATGAGCAGACAAATTAGGGTTTTTGACTTTTAGCCCTTAGATTTGGCCTTTATCCAAAACTATAAGTTTCTTTTGGGTTAATTACAATTTGTCCCCTCCAACTATGCCTCTTGTTGCAATCAGCTCCCTATAATTTCAATTGCTGTAATTTACCCCCTCCAAATTTTAAGCATACTAAATTTGACTAACAATAGTGGTTGAAACATAAAAGTATCATTACAATCTTCATCTTGTACATTATTTTTCATATATTTTTTTTTAAGATACCAATTCTATTCCTAAAAAAATAAGAAAACAAAAAAATTAAAAAAAAAATACATATGTTCAACCCACCACCAACACAAAGCAAAGTCCACCTCTACTCAACACCAATACATACACATTTTTTTGGGGGTAATTGTATCTTTTTAACAAAGTAGAGATCACGTGATTTTTCATATCTAACTTACGTTAATTTTTATGGTCTAAAATTAACTATTAAAATTAATTACAAAATATTTAAACTTAAAATGAGCTATTTGTTGAAATTAAAACCTAAAAGAGTAAATGACAAACTATCCAAAGTTTAAGTTATTTTGTAATTAAACTTTTTTTTTCCTCTTCAAAACTATAAGTTAAAGTCTTGCATTTAATTCAATTTGTAGTGGAAGTCTACTGTAGATATGGTATTAAAAGTTAGGATTTCTTCTAGATATATATTTTAAATATCACTCTATTATACTTTACTGTATCTATTCTATCACTTTCATATTTTAGGAATATGTCCTTGAGAGTATGAGTTGTGATTGACATGTAATTAAATGTGTTGGCCATTTTAATTGTGTTGTTGATTTCTTTAATTAGCCTTGATGTGTATATTTACAAGTTTGTTTTGTTTCAATGTTTGTAATTTAAGAGTAAAATTGATTGCAATTGGCCAAAAATTAGCCTTTATTTTTGGGCAATTAACCGTCTTTATTTTTTACAATTGATTATTGTTGTGTTTCAACTGCGTTCCAATAATATTTTTACCATTTTTTTTGTTTAATTATTTTGCTAGTTCAATAACTTAATGATAATTATTGAAATATATTTGTCAAATAAATTAGATTGTGAAAAAGCGAACTAGGTAATCATATTACTTAGTTAGCGTTGTCACATTGAGTAATCAATATTATCATATCATTACCCACTTTATTTTAATTAGTGTAGTATTATCCGAAATTACGTGTCAAATTAAAAATAAAATACCCAAGTTCAAAGGAGTTCTTACGATGTTTATACTAAAAATCAAAGAACGTAAAATTTTGGAAGTCATATATTAGAGTTTAGCTTTAGCATTAGCCAATGAACAATCACGATAATAAAACAAATGAGATATAATCTAATTGAATAAAAATAGGAGTTTTTGTCATAATAGAAATAAATACACACAATAAGTGTATAAAACATCCTCATCAATGCTAGTTATATTAATTCTAAAATTATTCTATAAACATGTTTTGTTTTTTCTTTTAAAGGTGTTAGAGAATAGGATAAGGGAAAGTTTAAGATATAAAACAAATAGTTACTCTCAATCTTAACCCATTCATCATCTTAGGTACCCATATGCTCTGGTTGTTACACTTGCAAACAGATTAGTGTAATGGTTTTTTGTGTTTGTTTAGATTAGTGTAATGTACTTGTAGTTTTTGACATTATTTGTAAGGGTGTCAATCATGTCGTGTTTGTGTGACCCGAATGTTGTGTTATTCGTATCGTGTTATTGTTATTCATATCGTGTTCGTGTCGATACCCACGAAAAAAAATCTATTTAATGTACTATGAGTATTAAATATTAATCTAGATTATTTATTATGTGTATTTAATAATCGTTTGTGTCGGATTCGTATGAACATGTCAGAGCTGAAACTTCTAATTATTTGTATAAAATAGTTGTTGCACATATTTGAAGCCACGACCTCAATATTATTAAATCGAGTTTTAACCGTTGAGCCTTTTGATTTTTATTATTATATTGGTCAATGATCACATAAGAATAATTCTTAGAAAGTAATTATATGTTTTGGGTGATGAATGTTACGTATCAGGGGAGTTGCACTTTATATCCTGAAAATTTTAAAATTTTAAAGATAAAAATTTGTACGTTGCACTTTTTATATAGTAAAAGTGTTGCAATGTGATCCTTCTGTTAATTTTTCGTCAATGTCAATAGGTTGACTTTTAATGAAAAAAATAATAGAAGTAACAAAATGACCACATTACAACACTTTTGATATATTGAATATGTAATATAAAAAAATTAATCTTTAAGGATATAAAATAGAAATCGTAAAATATTTTAGGGTGCAAAATTCAAAAAGGCCTAGATATTACGGGGAGAGTGAACGAAAAGAATATCTAAGAAGTTTTGGGAGTGTAAAGTATAACAATTAAAAGTTAGAAGGCCCAAAATGAAAAAAAATCATAATTCGAGGGGTCAAGTGTGTATTTTACACACACAAAAATATCAGTCTTCATTACCTAATTAGTAATCATACTCAGCATTTGATTAGAGACTCAATTAACAATTTGGAGAAAAACTTTGCGTATGTGATCTCCCAAAGTGGACCCCAACAACCAACGGGATAAAAGCAAGCGGGGAAACAGACCTCTAGGCGGGCCCCATATTCCGCCGCTCTCTTATCTTGAAAGCACCTAACTCCGAACCTCTGTTCACTCACCGACCCTCGACGTGGCACTGATCCGTTGGCTCGGACATTGAGTCGTCGTCAGCCACCTCTCTACTTGTACTCTTCTTCATTCTTCACTCTTTTCTCACTTTCGTGTTACATCACCTCTCTCTCTCTCTCTCTCACACACACACACACACGACAGAGTTATTCGATGGCGAGGAACAGACCGATGATTGCCTTAGGTTTGATTTCTGCTTTTGTTGATTTTTTTTTTCTCTTAATTGTGTGTATATGAAAGTTGTAGATATTCGCATATGTAACACTTTTTGAACTTCGAATTCATTGGTGAGCTAGTTGATTATGTTTTTGTTGATTTCGTGAACAACTTTTGTTTTGTTCTGTTTCCTCTCGGAGAAAACGATGAAAAGCTGTTTCTTCTTCTTATTCTTTGGAAATATAGGCGTTGATGAAAATAAGAGGCTTCACTAGATCATTATATGATTTTTGTCTCTAACTTGAGTTCGAACTTCGTTTAATTTCTTATGTTGTTGCTCCCATTGAAGTAATTAAGCGAAGCGATTGAGTTTCTCTTTTCTTTTCCTGTGGTTTGTCAGCAACCGAACAGAGGATGTTTGTGTGAATACGACAGTAGGAGTGAAGAGGTTTATGAGAACATAGCATAGGTGACAGTTTTAAGATATGAAGCCCACTGAATAGAAATCTTACTCGGCCATCAGTTCAGCAAGTGGGTCTTAAGATACAAGCATTACACATAATATTTTGTAGCAAGAGATGGCTATTTCAGTCTGATAACTTCACCGATATAACCGAAATTCCTTTTGCTATGGCATTATAGTCCCTCAATGTTTCTGCTTGAGTGGAAATTCTTAATTTTCCAGCGGTTAACCTTTCCTACTTCTTCTATCCTGGTGTTAGCGCCCAAAATTGAAGACACTAGTTAACAATTATCATCCCTCACATGGATTCTATGCATAGGTGAGCTGATAGCCAGGACTCAGAACATGCCTTTTTAAGTATTTCTTTAGATGTTTCGAATGCTACAGAAATACTTAAAAAGGCTGTGATTTTTGGACATGTTGTATTGAATACATTGTCTTTATATAGACAGAAAAACTTGTGAGTAGCACCGGAGGACCTCATTTGAGTTTTATTCAGAAAGTAGTGTCGGATGTCTTTGTAACTTTGTTAGTTTTAGTTTGAAAGTAGTTTCATAGACCTTTTTGTAAATTTCTTTCTGGAAAAGAATGAAACAGAGCTCAACGGAAATGAAGAAACCGGAAAAGTAAGAATAATGTATAGAATCCCACTCCTTCATTTAGCAATCTGCTACAAATGACCAATATGAGCCCTATACTAAGACTGCTATTGTTTCTTTTTGTTTTGCAAGGTGAAGTAGAGTGCATTCCCTAACGATCGGTCGTTGAATGAATTATACAACCGTCTGGCTGCCACTTTCTTGACAACTTAGTTCCAAGATTGTCACTCCATGGGGGGAGCTTGTTCAAGAAAGCGAGACCAACAGGTTGATGAGGATGTCATTGATAGGGGATTTTCTGGAAGATACTGCAAATGTGGAAGTTCGAAGTGGTTGGGAGCCTCATTTGCTCGAGCAGCTGTGGACCCTAAACAGGGAAATGGGAAATGCCCATCTCTCATGGAACTGTGCATTTATAAGATTCGTGAAGTATGTCTTCTCGTTTATCAAACTCATATCAGGACACAGGAGTATGATTTCTTTTCATGTGGACTGATATCTTATTTTTTGCTGCATAACAGGACATAAATAAATATAACAACTTTTCCATACTGCCAAGGGATATTAGTCAGCAGATCTTTGATGACTTGGTGTATTCCCTAAGTATGACTGGTGTAAATCTTGAAGCTTTTCGAGATTGTGCTTTGCAGGTATCTCCCACTACTGATTCTCTGTACTTTTTGGTTATTTGTGGTCGCCAGTCTGAAGAGGTATCTGTCTCGTTCTTGGCAGGATCTTAATATGGGGGAATACCCAGGAGTTGATGACTCATGGATGGATGTTATTTCTTCACAAGGGTCATCTTTACTTTCAGTTGATATTTCTGGGTCAGATGTTACTGATTCTGGGTTAATTCATCTCAGAGATTGCACAAATCTCCAAGCTTTGAATTTTAATTTTTGCGAGCAGATTTCAGACCGTGGGCTGAAATATATCAGTGGTATTCCTCCCACTGCTCTCCTTCCCCTGCCTTTCAAAAAATCGATTTACTTGTTTTTTTTTTTTGGTCAGACCATCTGGTATCCAGAAACCACATTGGGCTCCGACTGATCCGGATTTGAGCCGGTTAGGACCACAAGAGCGGCAAAGCTCCCTATCGATTTACTTGTTTGACCATGCTTACTAATTGAATTCTCCCGTGTGTGTGTGTGTGCAAACATGTGATTCTGTATCTGCACGTAATTGAGTCTAGACATGACTTGGAGAAAGACACAGAATTAAACTCGTTTGGTTGTGGGGGCATGCCCTTTTTTCCGCTTTTCCACGTGGAGATACCTTTGTGACATTGGCTGTATTGTTCTCCTTCAGCTACTAGTAGTTGTGAGGTCAGATTCTTTATGGCAGCAATGAGTTTGAATTGAATTATCAGCACAATCAATAAAATCAATTTTAAGAAGATTCAGGGGGTTACACATTGTTGGTTTGTTTTCTTAGCTTGATGAGTGTTTACAGATTGTTGGAGCTTCATATGAATGGTCTGGACATTTGCATTTAACTTCTTGTATGCAGCTGTAGTTTATTGAAAACATCCTTTTGTGGGCATCAATATTACTCTCATCTGCTTTCCTCCTCCTCCTCCCCTTGTCCTCTTGATATCAACTTGAAATAGCAGCTGGACCAATATATGTTTTCATTGGAGTGGCTTTCTTCACTCAAATGGTTTCTGCTTAAGATTATGTTAATTTTTCCAGGTCTCTCTAACTTGACAACTCTGAGTTTTAGAAGAAATAATGCAATTACTGCTCAAGGAATGAGTGCCCTTTCTGGCCTAGTTAACTTGGTAAAGTTGGATCTAGAAAGATGTACAAAGATACATGGTGGACTTGTTCATCTTAAAGGTTTGTTATCCTTTGCATGCACTCTTTCTTAGTTGAACCTCCTAAGTGATGCTGCATAAAGTTAATGATATACTGATTTAACAGGTATAATCTTTGGAATGGTATTTAGCTCTCCAAATAATATGTAGCTCTTGATTGGGACTACTACACTGGGAATCTTAGATTTTCTGAATTTTTGGTCTATGTTCTCTAGAGAATTTATTTATGCAATCCATTCCCTCTGTGAGGACTTTTGTCAAGAAAGTGGTGATGGCAAAGCATTTGGGGTATCAGTATTGTTGTCTTCAGACTTGCACCCGCGTATGCGGTGCACTGCTTCTTATATGCTAGTTAGAAATGTCTGTACTAATGATGAAGCGGATTAAGATGATATTTCAGATAGTTTTGCCGACCTCCCTGTGTGCTTGCCTGTGTGTGCGTGCGTGTGAGAGAGAAAGAGTCACTGTAGGGAACTCAATGGTTAGTAAATAACCCTAGTGAGTGCTTAAATGGAAATCCTTTGTTGGCTTCTCCGTTAAGTTCTTTTGACAGTTCATGCTCAGTTAGTGTGTAAAAGAATAATGTTAATTATATAATGTACGAATTTTCAGCTAAAGAGAATTGACTTTTCACTTATCAATGGACTATCTCAGTGATTTTCTTGAGGAATTTTATGTTGCATGTCATTTCAGCACTTGAGTCCGTTACTGATTTGGCATTAAAGATTTAGTCCTGTATTATGGTTTTATCAGATCCTACCCCCTCACCAACCCCCATTAATGAGGATTAAATTGAGTGCTATCCTTAGTTGTCTAAATTACCACTTGGAAGTAATATCAAGTCCACTCCCACCAAAGAAGAAGAAATAAAAAAAGTAAGGTTGGGAATGAAGCCTTCAAAATGGGAAATTTTTATTTGAATATGCAGTTCTGGCGGAAAATAATGGCTGTGCCACTTAATGAAGGCTTGTGTCCCCAGTGTGCAGCTTATTCTGGCTCATCTTTTTTTTATTTATCCGGTTTTTCTTTGACCACGTGAAATGGAATTTTCAATGTTGCACATGATGTGCATATTGCTTTTAAATTAAGAGGTTTATGCTGGTTACGATTACGTCTTCTTGTACTCTTGACAACTTTTAAGTTTCCTTTTTGTAAAATGTTTTATTATTTGAAGGTCTTTTCTCAATTTATTCGTATACTGGTATATTTGAGTGGAATTCCATGATAATTGACGTATATTAGCCACTGACAAGGGATTTTCCCAAAATGTAGACCTTTTTTCATCTATCATTTTACATGATCAAAGTGAATTGCACCCCAAACTGTCAGGTCATCAAACTGAGTTGCATGCTTCATATCTTGGCAGGACTAACAAAGCTAGAGTCTCTTAACATCAACTGTTGTAATTGCATCATGGACACCGATATGAAGCCTCTTGCAGGTGAATCTCACCCCCCCCCCCCTTCTTTCTTAAAATTTTTCCTCTCCCTTGTCTCTTCATATTTGAAGAGGAACAGTTCAACTTGTATTGGTAGGTTGTAATTGTTGTTGATATACTCGGTGTTGAGGTCATACAAAGAGCAAGATAATGTTAGCATGTGCTTTTACTGAGCTAATTATCCAGTCTTTTGGGTCATAAAATATTTGGTTGTCAAATTTTCAGGGCTTACAAACTTGAAAGTGTTACAAATTTCCTCCAGCAAGGTTACAGACTATGGTGTCACATTTTTGAAAGGTACAAGTTTTGTGATTATTAGTTATTCCTTTTTGATACTTTCATATTATCATGGTGAAACATATGTAGCCTCAGAGCCATGGGCCATACCACAATCAAATTTGCAGCTCTCAGGGACATAAAAAATGGGTCACCCGAGGTTTAAAAGTTTTTTGTGCTGGATCAAAACTTCTTATTCAAAGTGATTTGAATACTGCATTTTTATTTTTCTCTTCTTTCCTCAAGACCTTGTTGCAGTTGGATCCTAGATTATCTGTGTGTGTGCGAGCTATCTCTCTCCACATGTCCACAGTCATACATTTGTTTGCTTATACAATTAGGAGTCTATCCAGTGTTTCTAACTTATTGCAAAAGTGAAAGATGGATCCAACATATGGAGGATAAATGTGATGACTCAAAACGACTGGATTGGGCTAAAATGAGCTATGGATGGATTATCGTTCTGTATGTTTGATTATGGTGATAGGAGGGGATACCTTGACATTTTAGTGATCTTTAAAAATTCATGTGTCGAAGACAAAAATATTTGTGTTTGTCGGAATTCTCCACATTAGCCGGGCTCAAAGTATTTGTAAAAGGATATAGTTAAAGTTGAGTGTATCTTCGATAATGAGATTGTAAAAACTTGAAGGTTGTTCATTTGTGAAGGACAAAAAATCATTGCTCTAAACATTATTCCATTGATGTTACTACCTAGAAATCTGTAGACTTTGTAGCAGAATGTCACCCCATGATTGAAGTAGTTCCCTCCATCCGAATGCTACTGGGTGCCCTACTAGCACTTACTTTTTTTTCATCTTTACTGGGTTTTTAACCATAGGACTTGATTTTTATATTTGCTTATTCTGATATACATGTACTCTTAGGTGTAGTTATTCCCCCCTTCCTCCACCCCCTGCACTTTGGGGGAAAAAAGGGGTGAGGGTTATCTGGTTAGGGACATTAGCCTCGTTATTCCTACCAAATCTTCTTTAAATCAGTGAAATGACATGTCATGGATTATCTTTCCTTAATCTGACAGGTGTAAGAACTGTCCCAAATATAAATTTGTACTTTATGTTGCTTACTGAGTCAGAGATTCCCCACAATAATAAATTTGTTGGAACTTATCTATGTTCATTGCAGCTTTGCACAACCTTGCTTTATTGAACATGGAGGGTTGCCCTGTTACCACATCATGCTTGGAGTCGCTTTCAGGTTCATGTTGTCCTTGGCTTTTCTACTGATGACTGTAGTCTTTCAATATCTTGTTTTAGCTTAGGAGGTTGTAACCTGTAGTTCCTGTAAGAAAAAGGGTATGGAAAATTATTCTATGCCTGAGATGCTTCTTGCACCAAAAATGCGAGCTTTGGTGCACTATGCTTCTTGCCTAGAGCTAGCTACTTTTGATAAATCGTCTCTTAAAACACTTTTGTCAATGTTGATTCATCAGTCTACCTCTGATTGTTTAATTTGACGTTCAATGCATACCCCGAAAGTATTCAAATTTGGAAATATAAACTTGTGATGTAGAGATAAACATTTGACATTTTGTACTTTCGTGTGAACTAGGGAGAATGGATAATCATTAGAATTACTTTTCTTTTTAGAATTTCTTTATTTATGATTGAATTGTTTACTCTTGGGAGTTTGTTATATCTGGTTCAATGCAGCTATCTTAGATTGTTGGAATGATTGTATTGTGGTTGTAAAGCAAATAAATTGATTTGTTCTGAAAGTTTCAGAGAAATGCATGTTTCTGATAATAAAATCTGCACAAGACTTTGTTCAAGTTTCTTTTTTAAATTCATGTTTGATGTATTTGTTTTTATGCAGCTCTGGGTGCTCTGTTATATTTGAATCTAAGCAGATGTAATTTGACCGACGATGGGTGCAAGAATTTTGCAAGTAAGTTTTTTGCACACTTTTGTCATGCACCCTTAGCTTTAGCACAACCATGTGTCTTAAATTTACAAGGTCTAGCATCAATTTTTTTCTGTAATTTTCATCACATGTATGAAGGCTATCTTCTGTATGTCTTGTTTCTGTAGGTTTGCATGCTTTGAAAGTATTGAACTTGGGATTCAATGAAATTTCAGATACTGTTTTGGTGAACCTAAGAGGTGGTCTCTTCCTTCTCTTACCAATACAAGTCACATGCATATGATTGGAAACCTATGCCTCTCTGTTTATGTTAAGATAGTTTTAGGGAGAAAATATGGCCCTTGTACCAGAAGAATTGGATTTTTTTTTGCTAATATGACATACATGTATTACATTACGCAAAAAAAGCAGTAGTAGTAAATCAGTTAAGTCAGTTGTTGCAGTATGAATGAAGTTTCTGTTCTGTATTGGGAAACTCTAGCAGTCGGGAGTAAGAAGGAGTTAGGAATCTCTTTGATGGTAAGAGTCACAAGTACAAGGGGGAAGGTGGAAAGGGGGTTATGCAGAAGCCCGATGTTAGTAGCTTAACACAGAGCTTCTGTGCAGGCTCCCCAAGTTGGAAGTTAGGAATGTGGATGGATGAGGGGTTAACCCTCATCCCCCGCTTCGGAATATGTTCAAGGAGATGCTATGTTGATTGTACACATTTTGTCAAAATATGACTTTTGTGGAAGAATCATGATGTGATATGTTTTTACTGTATTTCTTGGGGAATTCATGGCTGCTGTATATTCCATTTTGTGGTTACTCTCTACCGAGGGTGCAGTCTATTGATCAGTGTCTGTGTTGACAAAGAACATATATGTATGACAGAAGAATGATGCTTCGCTCTCCATACATGTTTTCTGGTATTGTTCAAGCAGGTTTAACAAATTTGGAGACCTTGAATCTGGATTCATGTCGGATTGGCGACGAAGGGCTGGTTAACTTGAAAGGTTACTTTTTATACAATCTAGTTCATTTTCACTATTTCTTTTTCCTCATTTTGCCTATTGTGCATTTGGTGATTGTTCTGTTTTCTTTCAGATGGCACTTAAAAAAAAACTTTCTAGAATATGAATGATACTGCCTTACCATTTTTTTCATTTTCCTTGCGGCGTATTTTGGTTGTCATGTGTATTTGTATTCTGTTACATTTTGTGTCTCAATCAAAAATCAACATGTACGATGCAACCTTGATACAAAAGCAATCTTAACTGTGAAATTTGCAACTATGTTACTTCATGGACTTTTCATTGATCACATGAATTTGAACGTCGTGTTAGATGCTGCTAAAAGGAAATGAGCAGTTCCTATGGAAGAAATGGAGCCAATTCAATTCTGTGGGACATCTCAAAACTTTAGTTTCCTCTAAAGTTCAAAGCCGTTGGTCGAGCTATGAATTTTATAACCCAGGCTCTGTGAGTGTGACCCATTTGTTGTATTTCCTTGAAAACAAAAGAAAATAAGAGGTTCAACTCCTAAGCTTGTCTTCATGGGTATTAGACATGGTTAAGTGAGCCTCTACCTAACCATTTGAGCGAGGCAAATAAGTAGGTAGCTGGATAAGTATTAGTCCTCTGGTTTTCACATATCCTGCTGGTGCAGTGCTCCTGTGTTCCCATGAAAGCAACATCGTGTTTTTTTCAAGCGGGTATTTCAATTACTGGTATCCAGAGGTCTTTGATTCTCTGATTAAGTCAAGCCAACCTGGTCTGCCTGCTTGTCCCTTATTGAACTTTGCACCTAATTGTAGTATTTTAGTGTCTCTCTCTCTCTCTCTGATTTGTTGATTTCTCATATTTTTTGTTCAATGTTTGAAGCACAGGCCTTCAGCATTTGACATATTTGGAGTTGTCTGATACAGAAGTTGGAAACAATGGATTGCATTATCTTTCTGGTTAGACATTGTTTTATACTCTCAGCATACAAGATGTGACAGATTGTTATATGAACTTTGCCAAGTTGCATATACATTTCTCATGAGTGATAAATGTTATTTTGCTACTCAGATGAATGATTATTCAGCTCTTCTGCATGTGTGTAGATACTTCTTTCCTAAATTTCTGAAGTCAATCGATTTTTTGTGGTGCTAATCGTTTCTTATGTATGAATGTGTATTACATCTGAATTTCTGTTTAAATAAATGCATGCGTGTATCATGGAGAGTCATGTGAGATTGCTTGCAAAGATCCGAGGCAGAAGTGACGGTGCATGGTGAAATTGTCTTTGAACATAGTAATATTAGTAGGATTAATATCATGTTGTGTAATGAATGGTTATTTCGTACACATGTTAGTCAATTTTTTAGGATATGACTCTTGTTTCTATCATTTTTATAGCTCATTTCTTTCCTATTTCATGTTCAATCGACGGTAATGATTATTCTAGTCATTACTACATATAGTCAGTATGCATATCAGCTCCTGATATGTGCTTAGGTGTGAGATCCGGCTATCCTCAACATGTTGCGAAAGAGGGATATTTGGATGTTGAAGTTTTTCAATTCCATACCTTATATCGGTAATCCCTTAGAACAAATGTGTTGTATCAGATGTAGAAATATTTATTTGACATTTTTAGTCCTAGATAAAAGCTTGACTGGGTTGGATATATTCAGTATCCGATAAAGAAGAGATTATAAAGTATCATAAAGTTTCTTCATCTCTTCATTCTGTTAAACATGCAAGTTGGGTATGATTTTGATAGCATCCACATCTCATACTGATCGGGTACCTATAATGTATTTTGTTGTGTCCAATGAATATAGTTAATTCTTTTTGAAATGTCTTTGACATGATTTTTGATGCATTAAACTAACTCCACAAAGTTCCATTGAAGTCGAACGTAATTTTGTGTTTGTCTTCAACTTTGTAGATTTGGGTAATCTGCAGAGTTTGAATCTGTCATTCACTGTTGTTACCGATGGTGGCTTGAGGAAGTTGTCCAGATTATCATCTCTAAAATCACTCAATTTGGATTCTCGCCAAATCACCGACACTGGGCTTGCAGCTCTTACAAGTAAGCATGTTGGGAGGACTTTTTCACCCAGATTCTTGTATGTGGTATTTTAGATGTTGCTTCTTTGATGTATGTTCTATATGTATGCTTAGTTCCTTTATGAGTTGAATTGATCTGATATGAACTATTGGGACATAAGGCGTCTAATTATTAGCTTTCTCACTTACTGATTTTATTGCTTTTATGCTTATTTTCCATAAAAGTCTTCGTCGTGGTGAGGGTTTAGCATTTCCTTGATGGCTGAACTCATCTTGAGCATAGTGTGGGGTATGGCCACAATACAGACTAACTTAATATAGAAACTGGTAAACCACTAAAAATTAAAGTCACGAGCTTATGTCTGTGATCTTCTGTTGTGATGCCAAATCAAGGTGTGAAAATTTCTCTGACCAAGAAAAGCATTGAAAATTTCTTAACTTGGGGTGTTGAGCAATTTCATTATTTCTGTTCTTTTTCTTCTGCCCAGCCCCAATTTACAAGGTCATGGATTAGTCCTTGCTAGGAGCATGGGTGCAGGCACCATGATCAGGGGTGGAGCCACTCGGTGTACTGTGAGGCTGTTGCCCCCACCCAATTTTTTTGTGCAAAGATTGTTTTATATATTTATATTTCTATATTTTTGCCCCCCAAAAAATTATCATGTACATAGTCCTTTTAATCATCTCTCACAATTAGATTTAATCTGTAATACTCCGTTTAGTACGATGGAAAAATGGAAGGATGAAAAGTTGGAGGGATAGATAAAATATCATGTTTGGTACGAAAAAAAAAATAGGAATGATGGAAAAGTGGATGGATAAGCTTTCCTTCCAACTCACCAAAATCAATTCCTCCAAAATTGGAAGGAAAGTGGATGAAAAAATTAAATATTTATGTTGAAATATATCTAATTTGTCTATATGTCCTTAGATATATACATATATTATGTATACATTAATTTTATGTATAAATACTGTC
>CM042192.1:3331187-3349259 GCA_023539305.1 Ilex asprella
GATATATACATATATTATGTATACATTAATTTTATGTATAAATACAATGATAAAATATGTATATATAATTTTTTTTTTTAAAAAAATAAAAATTAATTTTTTCCATCTTATCAAGCACAAAAAAAAAATTATTTTTATTTTCCATCTATCCTACAAAACATAAAAGAAGGAAAATGTATCATTCTTATTTTCCTTCTTTCCTTGATAGAAAGTCTATACCTCTTATTTTTCATCTCTCCTACCAAACAAAGCATAAGCTTGCAATTAGGGAACTTAACTAATGTTTAGTTAGCTCAATCCCATAACTTTTTTTTCAAGTTTACTCTTGCCTCCTTCCTATATTCACCCTCTCAATATATTGAGAAAACCATCTTTAATGGCATTGAAAATGAGATTATCATGCAATGTTTCAAATTATAAAATATAAAATATAGTCGGGAACAATTGTAACTTACCAATCATCATTTAAGCTACCTTCTTGTAAGTAAAAAATGTAATTTCATCATAACAGTAAAAACACATTTGATCTGTCTATAATAAAATTATTTATATACTTTTTTGTATAAAATTCCCTTATATTTGTGCTTGTATACATATGATTTTGGAAGAACATAACAAGTTCCAACAAAGACAAAACAAAAAAGCACATACAAAAAAAGCAAATAGCACTTTCAATTTATTTTTGAAAAAAGCAAACAAGTAAAAGACGAAAAAGTAAAAAGTACTTCAAAAACTATAGTCAAATTGTACCTAAGTTTTTCTTTTTATTATTAGTTTTATTTTTTATATTATTGTTGTTAAATTTTACCCCCACTACCGTAATTTTCTAGCTCTGCCCCTGACCATGACCATCTTTTTCTAGCTTTTATGGGGTATTGATGCAAATCAGAGTTTTCATTTTTCTTTGCCATGCAAATAGGTTGCAGACTTAATTTCCAGGACACTAGGGCCAAGTATCTAAGCTTGGGCATGTGTCCTGTTATTGGTCACAGTTAGGGCATTACTCACAGAATGTGCTATTGGAATTGTTTGCATGCAAAAATCCTATGACAATTCAGCTCAGTCCAATACTGTTCATTGTATGGATGTTTCGGTGCCGTATTAAGACCAGGGAAGTACACATTGAAAAAAAAGGTAATTAGAACCAGGGAACTACTAGCTTTGGCTGGTACATTGGGTTGCACATGGCTCATGTCAACTTCTTGTAACATTTTTGGACGGCCTTATTGCAGCCTTCTTTGTCAATAGTATTTCAGTTCATTTTTACCACTTTTGAAATATTACCTCAAATTAAAATTAATCTCACAGCACTAATTCTCTCGCACTCTCTCTCTACTTATTTTTCTTTGCCATTTCGATAACCATCTCCAGGCACCTAAATTCTACGCAATTGTCATACAGTGGATGCTACTAACTTTAGTTTGCGAGTATTTCAGCTTGAGGTTGCTTTTTATGTTTTAGTTCTTTTTCCCTTTCTTTTTGGCTATGATTCAAGTAGATATATGTTACAGTATTTCTTTCTTCTTTATATCCTTTTTATACTACGTGTAAGGTCCGATGTTCCTGCCTTTGCTGATGCAGGTTTGACTGGATTGACTCATTTGGATCTTTTTGGGGCTCGTATTACTGATTCTGGAACAAACTATTTGCGAAGTATGCTTGAAATAACCCTCTTGGATATTTATTCTTGGGGCTGCAAATCTCTATCTCACAGCTATAACCATGCCTAAAATATTTGTTCTGATATTATTTGGTTGCTAAAAATTAACAATTTTTAAGATTTAAAATATTTGTTTCGATACTATTTGGTTGTTAAAACTTCAACCTAAAAGACATCTGATTGGAGGGTGGTGTTTTGGAAATTTCAACCTTTTGCCTTTTAATGCTATTAATTTTTCTGTAATTATCACTGTTAAAGTTTGCTTGCCACAAATGATCCATTTGTATAAAACTATTTAGGTATAAAACTGATTTATATGGGAACAGTTTGCTTCTATCAAACCATCTGGACTTTGTTTTCCGATTATTGCTGGCTTTAAATCTAATTGTAACTTCCCCCATTGTTTGTGTGTTGAAAAAGGTTTTAAAAACCTGCGCTCACTGGAAATTTGTGGTGGAGGATTAACTGATGCTGGTGTCAAGAATATCAAAGATCTTTCATCTTTGACACTGTTAAATCTTTCCCAAAACAACCACCTGACTGACAAATCCCTGGAGTCAATATCTGGTACTTTCCATCTACTTCAAACTTCAAAGTATCTATGCCATTTCTATTACTTTTGGAAGCGCTATGGAACATCTGTATTTTCACATGTGAGGTACATTGTTTGTTGTTGTGGGTATGTCATAACACTAATTCAAAAGTCATCTTCTGAGGGTTGACGTGCCAAAGCCATAAAATCATTCGTTGTATGGCTAACAGTGGATGTGCCAGTCTGGAATTGTGGGTCTGATTCCCGCCATGCGGTGATGTTTTGTAGATTGCATTGTCATTAGTTGGTGACTGCTATTTGTGCTGGGATGTCCGAAGCTGTGGTCATTGTTCTTGGAAGTGATCATTGAAACGGACTGTTTCCATGCTCTTCAAGACAACCAACCAAACTACTGGTCATTTATACCTCCAACCGTAGTGAAAACCGGACAATTCATCAATGATTCTGGAAGCCCTATTAAGTTGCTTCTCGTGCATGTAGAAGCGTTACCTGCAATTGATGATAAAATAGTTTTACTTTTTCATGTTTTGACAATGAGATTTCTAGACTGCTATCTTTTGTCTCGTTGGTGTTTCAGCTTGCTTTATATTAGTCGCTAATAATGCAGGATTGACACAATTGGTCTCTTTAAACATGTCAAACTCTCGTATTACCAGCGCCGGGTTGCAGCATCTGAAGCCACTAAAGAACCTCAAATCACTGACCTTGGAGTCCTGCAAGGTGACTGCGAATGATATAAACAAGCTTCAGTTAGCAGACCTCCCGAATTTGGTAAACTTTCGGCCTGAATAGTCTGTAAGAAAGACATTTCCTGAATATCTCACCAGCAATGAAAGTGCTGCTGTATATAAATGACCACAATAAGGCATGGCATTTGTGTTGTACATATATGGCTAACATTGGCACTGGTAGCAATGAAGTTCTCTGTGCTGCATGAGTATGCTCTCGTGTCGTGTCGTCTGCTTCACACGAAGTGTAAATAAGCTTCCTTGGTGGGTGGTTCCTAAATGCAACTCCCAGGAGATATGGTATATAATATTTGATCCCAAGTTGTTGTATGTATATATATGTTGCTGGATAATGCTGTGATGATTTGGGAACTTTTATTACTCTTCAAGGCTTTTGAGCCACTACTATGGAAAACCTTCTGAATGTGAATCTGGGCTCCTTTCTTAGTGCCTGAATGTTCTTTTTTGTAATGGCCATGAATTAGCGTGGCGCGTTTTAGATAATTCATGCCAACATAAGTTACTGTCCGATATCCATCTAGGTTTATTTGATGATTACTTCCGCCTGGGGTTGCGAAGCAAACACTCCATGGTATATTGATTCTCACCAATATCCTAGATGATATAGGATTAAAATCTCTTCGAATACATTTTTCTTGTAATGTTACACAATGATAATTCATTTATGAGTAATGGTATTTGGACCTAAAAATTTGATCTAATGATATGATTTTAGTGAAATTATTAAATTAATATTAAGTTTTAATGTTTGATAGGCGGTCAATGTAAATGTTATAGTGAATTAGATCTGTAAATTAGGTTTCAATAGTATTTTTATTCATTATAAATTCAAGTGGGGGTTATAGCGCATAGGTATTGCAGGGATAGAGCTAAAAAAAATTAGTTTAGGTACATTAGTAAGTTTTATTTCTAAATTCATTGTAGAAGGGATTTTTTTTTTTTTTGATCCGTAGAAATTCTAAAGTACATATTTGTTGAAATCATATTTAAAAACTTCAAAGTTTATTGAACTTGAAAAAATAAAAATTGATCTACATGACGGGTACACAAGAAATAAAAAAGAAATTAATTATAATTTGGTACCAAAAATTCTTTCGAAAGCGTTATAAGTCAATGTCATTAACAAATATATTTTTTATATATATAAAATCATAATAACAATATTTCGTTTATAACTTTATAGGTTCTTACATAATGATATTTATTTTTATATAATAATAAAATAATTTTAAAAAATTACAAAATATTTCTAATATGTCCAAAACTTATTTGGACATGCTCCAAGCATATACATTGTATGGATATTGGATTTTATTAAATATTGAGATTCATTATTAGATTTAATGTCACAATATATTAAGTACTGAAATTAAGTTTCAATAGCATTTTGTCAAAAGTTAGTAATCATTTATGTATGAGTTTTTTATGTAATCCATATCACAAGAAGACAATATTTGGGTGGACATAATTAAATACGCTTAAATTTTATTTTAAAAAAATACATAGCTAATATCAAGCAAAAAAATTTGAGGGTGAACATATGCCCCCTAGCCCAATGATAGCTCCACCCATGCTATGTCACCACTAGTTCTAGTGACATATAGTGTCCTACTTAGAATCTCTTAGAACTCTTATAAGTTAGAAAGTAGGGTTCGATTTATGAAGTTTTTATTACTCTTAGCTTTGTAGTACGAGAATTAGACAAAATTTTGAATCGGCCTTTGGGAGTGTTTGCAGTTTCCATTGTCTAGGCTTTCACCAATGAAATTTTCTTATGGATTCGAGATGATATGGTCACACTCGGGTGGAGTTTTATCCCAATTGTTCCCTCGAACTCTTGTGACTATCAACAACAACAACAACATGAATGATTTATATTCAAATGGAATTGTTGAAAAACCATAAGATTCAAACACATTACCAAAAGACGAGCAATTTAGAATTTATTTAATATTTGATGAATTCATTATAATATTTATGAAACAAACTTGGTTCGGATTTAAATTTTCTCTAATATACTTTCTTTATAAAGTAAATCACCTATCATTAATGAGTGAGTTTTATTTAGTGAATGAATTTGGGTTTTATTTAGTGAATGATTTACCTTGAAAAGAAAATGTACCGAAGAAAATCTGGCTCCGGTCGTTCTTGTTATGCACCACACCATTAGATATCAATGGGGGTCCCACTTCTCCAACGAACGGTGGTGTTTAGAGCGTAGGTGCAGGCTACAGATGTTGGAGGCAACAGAAGATAAAACCCCCAGCAGTATTCCAAGTGGACGGCGCAGAATTTCACGGTCAACCAACCAATAGGAAACAACCCAAAATCCACTTTCTCCCTCTTTCTGTCTCTCACATCTCATTGGCTATTGCATGGATGTTAATCGTCAGAGAGAGAAAAAAATCATCGACCCTGAGATCTAGGGTTTATATATCTCTTTCTATCTCTTCTCAATCCATTTTTACAATTTACAGAACTTCAATTCGACCCAGAAGACCGATTTCACGAATTATGTAAGGCTTTCTTTTACCTCGATTATTTCTGTGAAAGTTTAATACAATCATCCCTCTCAGTATATACGCACACACAATTCCAATGACTAATTATTCAGCTCTTCCTAAGAATTCATATGTAGAGCTACAATTACAAGATGATAGCTTTGGATCCGAAAAACCTAGATCTCCTCTCCAAAACCCATCTTTCAAATTGCTATCTGTTGATAGTGAACATGGGTTCGTCAAACCACACAATGAAGATCATGATTTTGATGATGATGACGACGACATTGAATTTGATAATTTAACCTTTATTGCCGGTGGTAATAAATCTGGGTCTGGGATTTATGGTGCTGTTTTTAACCTCACCACATCCGTGATTGGAGCTGGCATTATGGCCTTACCTGCCACCATGAAAGTTTTGGGGTTATCATTAGGGGTTGTATTGATAGTTTTGATGGGCATTTTGTCGGAAATTAGTGTTGAATTGCTTGTTAGATTTTCGGTTCAAAGTAATGCATCGTCGTATGGGGAGGTGGTTCAAGCTGCATTAGGTAGGACAGCTAGGATTTTGTCTGAAATTTGTATAATTGTGAACAATGCTGGTGTTTTGGTTGTTTATTTGATTATTATGGGTGATGTGATGTCGGGTTCAAATCACCATATTGGGGTTTTTGATCAATGGTTGGGAAATGGGTTTTGGGATCATAGGAAGCTGGTGATCTTGGTTATTGTGGTGCTTTTTCTCGCACCACTTTGTGCGTTGGAAAAGATTGATTCACTGAGCTTGACTTCAGCTGCTTCAGTAGCTCTTGCGGTTGTGTTTGTTTTTGTTGCTTTTGTTGTAGCAGCTATTAAGCTCGTCGAAGGGAAAATTGAGGCTCCAAGAATGACTCCAGATTTTGGGTCAAAGAAGGCAATTTTGGATTTGCTTGTGGTCATTCCTATTATGTCAAATGCTTATGTATGTCATTTCAACGTTCAGCCTATTTACAATGAGCTTGAGGGACGCTCTCCTCGGAAGATGAACAAGGTGGGGAGGATCACCACTGTCCTTTGTGTACTGGTTTATGCTTCGACTGCCATAGCTGGTTATCTACTGTTTGGAAAGGATACTGAATCCGATGTGCTGACTAACTTCGATAAGGACCTTGGGATTCGATTCAGCACAGCTTTGAATTATATTGTCCGTGTTGGGTATATCCTTCATTTGGTTCTTGTTTTCCCTGTTATCCATTTTTCTCTAAGACAAACAGTGGATACCTTGGTGTTTGAGGGATCAGCTCCGCTGTCAGAAAGTAGGAAGAGGTGTCTGGCCTTGACTTTGGTACTGTTGGGACTTATATATTTTGGGTCTACTATGATTCCAAGCATTTGGACAGCTTTCAAGTTTACAGGAGCAACGACAGCAGTCTCACTCGGTTTCACATTTCCATCTCTTATAGCTTTAAGGTTAAGTAAACAAGAGAATAATTTGAGCAACAGCGAGAAGTTTTTGTCCTGGATGATGTTGATATTGGCAATCATAGTTAGCATTGTTGGAGTGGTGGGCAATATTTATAGCATCAAAAGCGGATCTGAATGACCCTGTGTGTTCCAATTCAGGATTCTTTTGGTAGATGCCAATTAGGTGAAATGATGTAGGATTTTTTGGAAAATATGTTCCGTTGGTATGACGGCTTGCTGCCACAATGATTTGGCCACACATGAAAATAACCGGGCACTAAGCAGGCTTACTCCAACTTGGGTTAATATCTACTGGTAAATTATTTGCTGGTTATGATCGCGTTAGAAAATGTAGATAAAACCTCACTTTAGACAATATCCGAGGCTTCTACTGTGACAAGAACATCTCTTACCCCATGGAACACATGATGGATTGTCAATAATACAGAAATTACAATGAGGTACCATCAATTTTTGTTTTGCTGAATTTATGAATTTGTGCAGGCATTGGTTCACGTTGTGCTTTGCCTAGCCCCACTACGTTTCTCTCTTTTCCCCCTTAAGAACAGGGGTCATGTAATTATACAATACAACAATTATAGTGTTGTTTACATGGCTTTTTTCGTCACAAGTATTCCTGATTGTCCTCATGGTTTTAGCTTGGTTATGTTCATGTTTTGGTTTATAATTATCTCATAATTTGATTTGGTTTCACATCAAATTATATTGTGACTGTTAAAGATTATAATGGCTTTGTTTTATCAGATTAAATTCACATATTATTGGCCTTTGACTGTGGGATTGCTTGTAGAACTCAAAGCATGACTGATCATAATGAGATGTGAGAAACAGAATCTCTGGCTGCAGAATAGAGCTATTAGGAAAAACCTTCTAAAGCAAAAATGGAGCCATTATAGGAATCACTTACTATTTGCCCATGACTCCATCATATTGTAAGTTGTTTGTGTTACATTTTGATCAGGCTGAAGAATATCATTTTATGCAATCCCTGAATGGAGACTATGTAACACTTTGAGAGATCTACTTGGATTGGAACATGAGATAGATGTTGGCACTGGAAGTCTCTTTAGCAGTGACGAATTGCCTTCCCCTATGAAACGTGAATGTGGTTATTGGTTATATGCAACGTCTCACTGTATTAACATATAATCTTGGATGCAAATACGAAAATTTGAGTGATTCTGCGTAACGTAGGAAAGACATTATGGTCTCCTATCCGATCTTTATTGAAGTGTAGGAGACAATTTAGGATTTCACCATCTACAAATTCCGGTGGAAGATAAACTGTAACTTATATGGTCATTTCTACATGTTATATACATGTTTGCCATGCCTATAGGGGCGAGTTTGTAGAACATAGAAGTTAATCAGAGTATTCATCAGGACTAGTACTATTGCTATGGTGCTTCTGTTAAAGCAGATGTAGGAAAAGAACACGGATTCTTTATGCTAGTGGCAATGGGCGAAACACATGTCTAGTTGATGTCTCTGATGGAGGAGAGATGTATTCCAGTTGAAGCCTCTGATACATTTGAAGAAGCAGACACAATGTAGAAGCAAAGAGTATTTCTCATTAAGTTCTTTCATTTCCTTTTGATATGCATCATGTGCTACAATCTTAGTTGGTTTCAGTTAAACAAAAGAAACTAGGTGTCGATTCGGCGGGCTGATGCTCCACACAGAAAGCCCCCCCCCCCCCCCAAAAAAAAAAAAAGGCTATACCCAATGCATAAAATTTTCACCTATAATGGAGTATGAAAAAGGTGAATGGTACAGTTTTGCCCTCTTTTCTTGGAATAGAGGTAAAAAAAAATTTGAGAAAAAATATATCGGAGAGAATCGGGTGACAAGACAATCCTCAGTTAGTCGGCGGCATGGGCTGGTGTGGATCTTAAGGCAAATCAATGTGGATTATAACACATATCTCACTCTTTGTTTGTATCAAAAACTCCAGTTATATATGGACAACAGAACCAGTGCTTCCACATGGGATGGGAGACAGAGTCCTATTCAGTTCGTGCGCATGATCTCTTGAAGTCCAAAGTGTATTGATGGTGGCATGGGCCTCTGGCTGTGGGGGGTACACCCACCATAATAATACTGAAGATCATTTATTCGTGGTCACTTGGAAATAAGTTGCTGGTGGAGCCATTGGGGAAATACGTGACAAGATTGGTAACATGTGATTGGTTTGAAAAAGAGAGACGCATGGCTTACGCTAAGTAATATGTGAAATCGAATTGAAGTTTTCCACCACATTTTGTGTCATTTTGGAATAATGTGACATTTATTCTTGGTAATTCAGGATGTTTGCACATAATTTATAATAACATTCATACGATTATCTCAAATTAAACTTGGATTGTTGACATCTAAAACAATATTTAATAACAAAGATCTGTGTCAGTTAGTTTCTTTTCGGTGTTCTAGTTTAAACTATTGAATCGAAACTATATAATCTTAAAGGAGACTTGTTGTATCTCCACTCAACAATCTTCTCCCAATAACTACTCTGAGACTTAAACTGGTGATTTGATTCTAATACCAATTGTTAGATCAAAGTGCTCATCGTTGCATTAAAAATTATAATTGTAAGTGAAGTCGAACTTTTTTCATTTAATTAGCTCAGCAGTCCTCACGACTTGATTTGGTTAAACTTTTTAACGAGACAATTTGTTTAAACTTTTTACTGAGTCTTAGAAAGACTTCATACACCTCCCTCCAAACCTAACATAAACCTCATTGTCGGTATCACACACATAAATTAGTCAAGGATGTAGACAAATTCCAATCCAACGAAAAAATCATGTCAATCCATCTCTTTATGGTCAGAAACACCTAATTCATAATCTATTGAATTGACTACAGAAAAAAAAAAAACTATTGACTTTACTCTCTCAGTAGGTCTCTCCTTTTCTACTGAAAATTAAATAAAATTAATGGAATGTGCATCCAGTCATATTTGGCCAACTATTTAAGAAAATATTGTCAATCAGACATCAAAACTATTTTTTTGGTGGTACAGGAAAAAAGAGGTTGCTTTAGGGCTAACCAATCCCTAATTATGTACCTAATTGGCATTTAGTTTGAAATTTGGGGCCACTAATCCACACACCCCCCCAATAAGCACAAAAAAGTAGTGGGTGACCCTGTCCCATGGAATATACCTTTTTCCATGGCGTGATTGATGGCAGCATTTTTCCAAAGTATTTCTTAGTTCTCACTCCTGTGAGTTTTATCACTTATTCACCATTGAAGACCCCACCACCCCCACCCCCACCCATTCTTTTCCTTTAGTCCCTCTCAAGTTTCAACCACCATCCCATTAAAGCACCATGGAATAGAGAAAAGTCAAGTTAGCCGAGCAACACACCACCCTCTTTTTTATTTTTTCTGCATCTTACATTACATAAATTATAATCTGACCCCATGAACTCTCTCTCCTATCTCATGTCATCTATCTTCTTTTTTTATTCAACGGTCAGAGGTGTTTGAGTCATCTTACACGTATCTCAACTAATCCCTTATACGATCTAGTCAAAAACAGATCATTCATGACATGATTAGAATATTCATGAGAGATAAATTCCTTATAACCTGACTCCAAAGAGTTGCTAAGATTCAAACTCCGAACGTCTGGATTTTCAGCTCGTTTATGTTACCACTTATGCTACCCTTGGGGTACATATCAATCCTTCTAATAAATCATATTTTTCACATTGCACCTTCAACTATAATTATTAATTTCACCTCGTCGTCTCAACTATTAAGTATTGCTCAATTCTAATAATAATTACTGATTTCATATTGTCGTAATTGTAGACATTAGAAACATATATTTTATCACATTTGGATTTTTTTCATCTAAAATATATTAGATGTTTGGTTTTGGGTGGTGTGAGATAAATTCAAGGAGTTAAGAGTGAAAACATGAGAAATTCATTAATTAAGGAGACAAAAATAGAATTAAAACGAGAGTTAAAGGAATCAAAATACAATTTTCCCTTATATATACCTAAGGTATCTCTATCATGAGGACACTCAAATCATAAACAATCATGGATTGGTTCTCTTGGCTATCAAAAACTGGCCTTGAGCCTACCCTGGTTTACGAGTATGGCTTAGCTTTCTCTCACAATGAACTCGAAGAAGATGATATAGCTTACTTCAACCATGAGTTTCTCCAGAGCATGGGCATCTCCATAGCCAAACACAGGCTAGAAATTCTCAAGCTTGCAAGGAGAGAGAATGGAGGTAGCCCTCATCCCATGTCAAGGCTTCTCATCGCGATCAAGCGAACCAAGAGGTCTCTTTCCAAGTACATTCAAACGTGGGTTCACCGTGATGAGTCGGCTATCGTCCTCGTGCCAAGGCTTAGTTACAGTTCGAGATGGAAGAATGCTATGGTGAAGAGGAACAAGAGATTGATGATGGCCAAGCAAAACAAACTTATGCTCACAAATGGTAGTCCTTTGGCCATGTCTGCTGAGAGGAGGAAGAGCTTTCCGAGCCCATTGGTTCTTGATCTTCATGATGATGAAAAGATTGATCGCGACTGCGACGAGCATTGGTCGACTGGTGTTGAAGAGATCAGGTGGGATGCTATGTTTCAGAACTTGAAACCCACATGAAGGTTTGAACTTTCCTATTTCTTGAGCTAATTTGAATGGTGAGAGAGGGTTTTTTGGGTGTTCTTCCACCAGAAACTTTTAGCTTGGGTTTTTCAGACGACTTGCATGATTTTTTTTGTTATGTGGTGGGTGATGCTAAGAGAGTCCACCTTAGCACCTATTATTAGGTTCTGTAGAATGTATTAGTAATGAGATTGTCTCTTGCTTTTGTATTGTATGTTCCGAGAAGTAAATTTGGATCATTTCTTGATTTGTGCGTGTCATTCTTATGCTGGGTCATGCTCAAGTATTGTATGTTAGTTTGCTTTCCTTTTTGGTTCAAGGATGGTGATGGGCCTTGAACACAGGAGTGATTTAAAATCAGATAAAAATGAATAATCTGCAAATCTCATGGAAACTAAATCACCCAGTAGTCCACGGCACCACTTCTAGACAGCTACAAGTATCAATCAGAAATAAAGAATTCACCGGAAAACAAAGTTGAGTCTATCTGATCCTTATATGGTTTCTGAAAGGTTAATTCCAAGGAAATTACCTTCCTCAAAGCCAACCCTAGTCTCTTATGGAAGGTCATTTCCATTTGGAGAAGTATCACACACGCCAGCCTCTCAACATGTGCAACAGTTAAATCAGGACTTGCACAGTTGGTAGGGAGTCGAACCCACATCCAAGGCCAAGATACAGTTCGTCCAATCAATAGAAATTCGTCCTACTAACCAAACTTCGTTGAAGCCCAGGAGGCTGGCCCCAAGGAGGACGATTGGGTTTACAGGTCGCCCCTATCTCCACTCAAGCTACCCTCGGGGTACCTTATATGGTTTCTGAACAATTATTTAGTCACAAAATATATTTGATATAAGAAAAATAAAAAGAATGAGAGATAATTAGCAACAGCATATAGAAATTTTTTATTGCAAGAATTGCACAGTTGATTGCAGTAATAATGCTCCTGATGAGTCCCTATCCCCACATTATCACCACAAGTTTCGAAGGTAGGATTCCTAGTGTCATTAATGATTATGAACAAAGTGCAAATGGTATAGGTGAAGAATTCAATGAGCTATGCTAAATGTTATGCTCATTTCAAAGCCATTGAAGTCCCCCAAAACCACAAGTTCTGCTGATTTTAAGCCTCCCTACATGTCTCTTACATAACTTAGTCAAAGGGGAGACAAATCATTTAAACAATTATTGAAGGCAGTCAACATTTATATTTAATTTTGAGTAATTTTTCAACTTAGTAGTATATATTTGTGTGTTTAGAGGAAGACTGGTGTGTTACCACTAAGGTAACCAGGTCTTCCTCAAAGCCCACTTCAGCCCCATTAGAGTAGTAGGGTCTACCCAAGCCATGAGAGTCGCCCCCTTCTCTCTGTATATTTTCCTTTATTACAGAAAAGATGGGCACCAAGTGGTGCCTATGTATAGAAAATCTGTGTTAGATTTGCTAGATCTCCACTTTTTCAATGATTGGTTTCAACAATCTTTTAAAAGCCTCAAGACTGATCAACCTAAAACTTTCACTCTCATGGAAGCATCAATTGATTCTTCAGGAACGGTTGTATCTCATATTTATGATAATCAGACAGCATAGTTCACAAAATTGCTTCTCAAGTGATGGAAATTCTAAATCTCAAGCGTATTAACATGACTTAGTTGCTCAAAGATCACACACACACACAATCACACAGATGAACATACAAATCGAAACACAAGGAGAAAAGGAAGAAATGCTTTATGATACTATGCTGTTATGCATCAAGCACAAAGTAGTAGCCCATTAATCTAGAAAAGAGTACCTGTGTTCTTCATCATAGAGCACAAACAAAGACTAACATCCCGCCAAACTGGATACAGGAAATCAGATCAGTGGAGAAAGATAGTGGCTAGTTCAAATGGAAAAATCCTCAGTTGAGAGAGAAATGAAGTTCAAATGTCTCTACACCCCATGTATAACTCAATTCTTGAATCATAAGAAGCTCACGAAACTCTAGTTATTAGTGGTCAGAACTTTTGAGGCAGACGAAAGGAACCCCCAGCATAAAGCATTTGATAGACTGGTCTGATTCTGACTGTCAGAATGATGCTCAAGACAGTGCCCAGACCACAGGCTCCAGCTAGAACCAAGAATGTGAGCCCAAAGCAGTTGGGCCCCAAGCAAGAGGATCGTTCTTGCTTTGCTGCCTCATTGTCATAAACATAACCAGCAAGCAGAGCTGAGAAGAGAATTGCACCAAGAGGATTGCCCAGCTGCATGAAGTTGAAGATAATACCAAAATGCTTCAAGCCAAAAAGCTCGGAGACGGTTGGAATCATGACACCAAACTGAACGCCAAAGCAGATTCCTAGCAACCCAGTTGAAATGTAAAGGGTACCATTGAGAGCCGAAGCATATAGAAGAAATACAATGATCATGATTGCTTGTGTGACTGTCATCCAAATTGTCCGAGGAATTGCCCTTGACCTGAAATGAAGATATTCTCATATCAAGAACTTGCAGAAGAGATGAGAGAGAATAATTTCAAGCATAGTTATACAAATCTTGAGGTCAGCAAATCATTTTGAAGTTGGAAATTTCTGGAACTTGAAATGATCTTATATGATGTAAAGCAAAAATCAGACATTCAGTCATAGAGAAATAACTCTCAAACAGAATTTGAAATTGTACCGTTGTGGAATACATAAGTCTTAGAAAAGAATTAAGTAGAGTAAAACCTTATTATACTCTTCAAAAGTTGGGTATACAAAGGGAATTTTCAAAAAGCCAAAGTGCTTTCACAATTTGATATCAAATACAACTTGTTAAACCAAAGTTGCCAATTTTTTTAATTTTTTTTATTATTCTCTTTCCTTTAATTACCCAAAAGGTAATTGAGTCAGCATTGTAATTACCTCACGAAGTGTTCAGAAACAACACCAGCTCCAATACGGCCCAAAAAATTGCAAAAGCTGAAGAGGCTCAACAATATATTTGCATCATCCACACCTAATGAAACTCCAATTTGTGCCAGATTATTAAGAACGGTAACTCCTGTACCCACTCCAACGAAGTATACTACCCAGAGAAGCCAAAAATCGGCCTTAATTATAGCTTCACAAAATTTGAAATCTTCCCCTCTTCTGGGCCTTCTTTTCTTCTTCACTGCCCCCTCCCCCACAGCCAGAAGTATCTCTGCATCTGAATAATCTTCATTTTCATCAATACTTCCAAGATATGTCGCTGATGAAGATGGTGTCAATAAAGGAACCTTTTGGTTTGAGTCACCTTCTCCTGTGACCAAATTGTCCGAAGAACCAGCTAGTTGCCCAAAATTTGTCTGAGTTGCAGGGAACAGTGTCATTTTGATTGGAATTGCGAGAGGAGATATTAGAAAAATAATCATTATGGCAACAAATGTGTAGCAGACAGAATTACTTAGAGATAAGATGTCTTTCAGTATTGTGGTTGTGAGAAGATAGATTGCAAGTGTGACACATGCTGCTTGGGTAAAGACAAAATAGTTATGCACCGAAGAGTCTTCTCCAGCAGGAGTACAAGGCCGAACAAAGTACATCATGCCCAAACATATAATTGGAATACCCAAAGTCAGAAACAGCAACAGCTTCGAAGCTGACTCATTAATCGCCATAATGTAAATCTCTGTCAATACTGCTGCACTGAGCCCGATATAGCCTTTGAGTATACCAGCAACTGTTCCCCTACTGAGAGGGAAATTCCTCATGTTGGTAACAAGTACGGCAGTGCCTAACCATGCACTGCTGTTAGTGGCAACACAAAGTGCAATAAATAACTGCCATAATATCAACCACTAGGGTTAGAAAAATTGATGTACATGATAGATTTGAAGCACTATTCTTAAAGCAACATCCAAATGCATTAACAAATACAGAAAGTGTGCCATGCCAGAGTGCGAGTGAAACATGTCAAGTATAACTTCAAAAGACGACAATAAAGCTACTGATATGAGAAATTTCTTTATCATCAATGTTTTTCAGCCATTGACAGCACAAGTTCAATGATTCTCATTAGTGATGGTGAAAACGTGTCAGTTATAGCAGTCCACATGCGCAAAGGTCTTTGAATGAGAAAATATAGGTTGGCCAAGGGCTTCCTTGAAAAAATCCATGAGTCGTTCGTGTTAGAGACTTAACATTCCGCAATGTCAAAATAAAATTCAATATTTCGGACCAAAGTTATATTGGTTCTTTTGCATCAAAACAAAAACAAAGTGTCGAACATTCGCTCTTTTTGGCTCAACTATGTTCTGCAGAAATGGCATTGATCAATTGCAGTAGAGAGCGAACTGCTGGAGTCACTCGTGAAATAGCAAGTGGAAAAAGCACAGTCAAACATGTAGAGGATACATATCAACCTAAAGTCAAATGACACAAAAGGCAAAAAATTCAATATAACATACAATAACATAACTAGCTCAAAAATGTAAATGAGACAGATCTTTCCCCTTTCACAGAAAGTGTCGGAGTAAAATCTCCTCTTGCAGAAGACAGGTATATATGTTACTTAAATCTGTTACAGTCCAAATTAATTTGCTTCTCCTATCATGAATTATACGGTGTGGACAAGAGAAGAGTAGATGTCTCTTATGAAAAGCTATAAGTTTAGGAGGGATAGAGTACGGAGAGCACCAGAAGAGGGTGGGAGAGGGAGGGGAGGGGGGGGGGCAGGACAGGCCTCTTGACATGGTTTTGCTGAAAGGTTTGCTTGGAAACAGGCCCCATCATTACACCCATTTCAAACATCTTAGAAAGATGAAGTTAATAAGCAATGAAGGATAAAAAGACAGCCTTATAGTCCTCATTCAATTTAAGCATTACAAAATTTACAGCTTATGAGGGAGGAAAAAATAAGCCATCTAGGGCCTCATCAATTTCATATTGGGCCTTTAGGTCCTAAGGGAAGTCTCATGGAGGGCCAGAATCGGGGCAAAGCTGTTACTTAAACAAATTTATGATGAATAGATCATTCGCCAGCTGGCCCCATATACTTAGAACAAGTTATCATTGAATTGAGATAATTTGCTCTATTGTATTGCAGACAATTATGCGAGTTCCACAATGATGATAATGAAGTGTTTAACTACTACTATGTCCCTTGGAAATCACTGCAATCACTTTCCTAGTAAGGCTGGATTTCTTAATGGAACTTATAATACCAACTTCAAGACTAAAATAAGACGGGGATTGGTTGATGACAGATTAGAAAAATAAGGCGTTCTCTTTCTCCGAGCTTTACTGAGAAAAAAATGATCCATTTGAAGTTTTTGAATCAGATTTGCAACTTGGATCATGTGCTTGAACAAAGATAAATTTAGAGGAATATCAGCTAAATAGACAGGAATGAGCTACTCATTTCACCTTAAAGTAGTTCTTCTGCAGTAAAATGTAAGATATAATAAAACTGTTACTGTGCAAACACTTCTCGAGCATGGAAACTAACAATGAAGCTAGCTGAGGAAAGCTAAATAGGTGAGAGTGTTCATCAAAATTGAGCACTTTTCATGGCATCTTTGAAATACCTACGAAAAGAAATTTGGGAGAGACTTGTTAAAGCAGACTAGCAAACTTGCCCTACATACACAGTACTCCAATCAATTCACCGCAGTCATACTCGAATGTAGGGACAACCACACCCTATATGCACACAAAGCCCGTTCAAAAATCACATAAAAAAGCAACCTTGCAATCTATTCCCCAAATGGTCAATCTAAGAACAGATCCAAATTAGTATCCCACCTGCCAGTGGGATAGGCCAATTTTTTGTGAAATCTAACATGACAATCCACTTGTTCTGTACCATTGAATCAAAAATTGGGTGAGAAATCAACAAATTTTAGACAATCAAATCAGCAAATTGGTACAAATATGACTCAGTAGTTCTAATCAAACAAATCCAAATGGGTATGCAAAAACTTCATCTTTATGAGAGAGAAGTTGAGAGAGGAAAGTAGAGAACTTACAACCCAGTAAGGCAAGGAGGAAACAGTCTGGCTAACAGCAAGCCAAATAACACCATACCCCAAGAAAGAAGTACAAACACCAACCAAAAGCACTGCCCAAGGTGGGAACTTATTGCAGGCAATGCCTGGAAGAATACCCACATTCTCTCCAATATCATTGGCCACTCCAAGAATTGTGAGCTGTTGCTGATTGAAACCCAGAACAGATTTTAGAGCAGGAGAGTAGAGAGGGAAAGTGTAGGCGTTCCCAGCAGCGATCTGGACCCAAGCAGCAGCTGCAAGACCCACCCATGGCGGTCTACTTCCTGCCTTTAGGACTGCCATTTTTGTGGGTATTACAACTTGTGAAATGAGTTTTCAGAAGTTATATTCACTCATTCTCAACGTTGAAAGTCTAGAACAAAGAGAAGAGCTACTGGAACAGGAATTCGACTCTAATGGAAACCGACACAAACTCCAAAAAAAAATACAATTAATTGACACGATAGATCAAATTCAGGTTCGACACAAATAATACGATTAATGGGTACTGTAGA